>PVJA010007751.1:10122-67264 GCA_004027025.1 Myocastor coypus
AAAAAAAAAAAAAAAAAAAAAAAAAAAAAAAAAAAAAAAAAAAAAAAAAAAAAAAAAAAAAAAAAAGTGTGACTGCAGGCAATGTCACTAGATACATCAGAGAAGTCTCTGAGGTGGAAAAAACAAACAAACAAAACAAGTAATTTGCAAATGAGGAATCTGCAAAGAGATGGAAACAGTAAGAAGGAACAAACTTACTCTCATTAAAATCTTTGGAAAAGGGCTGGCCAAATAACTCAGCAGATTAAAGCACCTGGAAGCAAGTGCAGGGGCCAGTGGTTCGGCCCCTGTGCCCGATGTGCTGTGCTGGCCCCACCCCCCTGGGGTATGCTGAGATGGCAATTGAGACTGGGCATGGTGGCGTGCACCTGTAATCCCAGCTCTTGGGAGGCTGTAAACAGGCGGATTATTCCGATTTAGTAGTGAAACCCTAAACACCCAGTAGACCCTTCCCTAAAAATACATTAAAAAAAAAAATCCTTGGAAAGATAGAGTATTCAGTTCTTTAAATAAAGCAAGAACTACACAAATAGAACTTCTGAGAAGGAAATCATAGGATAATTTTCAAATTTAAAATGTGAAAACAAAATTCAAACTTAGTACAATAATTGGAATGTAGGAGCTATATAGTAAGAAGATAAAAAGATAACATTAGACAGAAAAACAAAAAGTCCATTTAGAGGACCGGTTAAGGAGTTTTAGATACTGCAGAAAGTGAGAGCAGAGAAAATGGGGGAGAAATTATTAAGTAATTCACAAAACTGTTCCAGGCTGGGGAGGTAGCTTGGTAGCCTAAGCGCCTGCCTGGCAAGCGCAGGTCCAGAGTGTGATCCCCAGTACCACGCGCTGCATCAGCCCAAGTCTGTGTGTGGTGCTGCCCTCCGCAAATCCCAGCACTATGGAGGCTGGCACAGGCAGATCACTGTGAGACTGAGCTGCCCAGCAAGTCCTTGTATCAAAAAAATGCAAAAAGCAAAAAACAAAAAACAAAACCCCCAAAGAACTCTCCCAAAGCTGAAGAACAGTTTCCAGATTAAAATAATACAACAGATACTTAATGGCTAAGAAATTCCAAAGCTGTGGTTATAAATTGAAATCCTAAAAGCAGGGTGGGTACGGAGGTTGTGTTTTTTAAATTTTATTTATTTATTTATTTATTTATTTATTTATTTATTGTCTTTTTGAGACAGGGTCTCGCTATGCAGTTGAGGCTGGCTTTGAGATCACTTTTGTAGCCCAGGCTGGTATCGAACTCACACCAATCCTCTTGCCTCAGCCTCCCGAGTGCTGTAATTACAGGCGTGAACCACCACGCCTGGCTCAAGGTTGTGTTTTTTAAAGTTTTTGTATTTTCATAATTTTGAGAAGATTAAAGAAGACTCATATTTTATGGCATAAAATTAAAAACTAATATCCACAAGGAAAATTATTATATTGCCCACAATAATATTAGGAGAAAATATGTATAGTGCATAACAGAATCAAGGGCTTACCCTGCATTATGAATAATATGCACAAATTAATGAAAAAGAGATTTTCCATTAAAAATGAGAAAACATTAACGAATTGGAAAGTAGCAGCAAAAATGTTCTACAAACATATAAAATGCTTGATGTTATCGGCCATTAGTTAAATCCAAATTAAAGTACTCAGAAACAATGCTTGCCTATGAGGTTGGGAAACATTTGGGTGGATAGTGTGGTCCATTATTTCAGCATGGGTGGGGGCAGTGTATGAAAAATGGCTAATCTCATATACTAAGAAATAGTGCAAATAGCTTTAAAAACTCAGGTTTTTAGTATCCATTATAATAAACATGTGAGGTCTTTGACCTAGCAGATCTCCTGCTCTGGGAGTTCATTAGGATATTCTCAAATGGGCATAGGGATATAGTTACAGCTATGCTCAGTCTAGCATTGTTCATTGTGATGAAACAATGGATCTAAGTATCCACCAGTATGGTATTAATTAAATAATTATGGCAAGCTATACAGTGAGGGAGTATGACTTTATGAAAAAAGAAGTGGGCTTTTATTAAATCTCCAGGCCAAACATTTCAGGATATTGCCAAGTGGTGCTCATAGATACCAAGACCATAGGGCATTGCTCGTGAAGAGAGTTGATGTAAAAATTTCCATAGGCCGACACTCCTCTGGGGAATGGGTTTGGGTGTAGAAGCTTTCTTGAACATCTGAGTAGTTTGGAAGTAAGTGTTGGGTAGAAAAGACTCAAAGAACATTGAATGGAGGTAGATAAGGCTGTACAGAGGGACAAAGAGCTCAGAAAGGGAACGTGAATCACCTGTCAACAATGGTCAAAGACCTGCTCACACAGGGTGAGAGATTTTGGCAGAGACAGGTCTTCAAGTCAAGAGGTTTCTTGGGGAGTACCGCTGACTTGCCATTCTCTTTCTCTTGAGAAATCCAGGTGACCAACACAAGCTACACTTTTGGTGAATGGATGATTCATACAGGAGGAAGAAGCTCTTGATGTGTCACTAACCAAAGAAAAAAATTAGGCAGATGTCTATAATATCTGCTATCCTAACATAATGGAAAATAGGATAGCAAGTGCCTTACCTGAAAGCTGGGACCAAGTTATGAAAGCCTTTAAGTACAAGGTGTGGACATTTGTGCAAGCAGTAAGAGGGCAGTGGGTCACATTCTGCATCCTGACTTTCCCATCTGTGTGTAGGTACAAGAATGGGAAGGGATGTTTTATTTTTATTTTATGTATGTATGTATGTATGTATGTATGTATGTATGTATGTATGTATTTATTTTGTGGGACCAGGGTTCAAACTCACGACCTGGCACTTGCCCTTGCCAGGCAGGCACTTGTGCCACAGAATGATCTCCCCAACCCCTAGGGATGTTTTAGCAGTAAAGTGAACAAAGAGATCTCATTCACCTATTGTCCTTGAAGCCAGTGAGAAGAGGACAGTGACAGTGTCTGCTGTGCTGGGTGTCTTGTCCTTCTGGGTCATCCTTGTCTTTGTAACCCTGTTTTTTCTCTGGGAGAGTGACCTCTGTAGACTATATTATGGTATCAGGAGTGTCCTTGAATTTCAAATTATTTAGGGTTAGCAACTGGAGCATGCGCAGGAGATTACAGAAGGTCAGAGAGTGAGTTCAAGGTGAGACTGAGGTTCTTCTCTTGTCAGGCTGCCAAAGATCGGCTGGGTCTCTCCAAGACAGGAGCTTTTTTGAGGTGTGTGTGTGTGTGTGTGTGTGTGTGTGTGTGTGTGTGTGTGCATGCCCATCCTAAGGCTTTTTCTTTGTATGTCTTCATGTGTGATGTTGAATGAATCTCTAAACTTTTCTCAGTCTCAATTTCCTGCTACTGTAGCCCACAATCACCTCATACAAAGCTTATTCTGGCTCACAGTTTCAGAGGTTCCCATCCGGGACCCATTGGCCCTGTTGCTCGGTGCCACACCCAGGAAGCATATCCTGGTGGGGAGGGTGTTGAAGCACAAAAGCCATTGGCCTACAGCTGGAAATAAAAGAAAGTGGAAGAGGAAACCAGTAGGATTCCACATCCTCTCTGAGGTTCACCTCTGGTCACTTAAAATTACCCAATAGGTCCCACCTCTAGGCTTCTATCATTCCCCAGTAGTGCTGAGTTTGGGACCAAGCCTTTAGCTCATGAGCCTCTGGGAAGCATTTAAGAACCAAATGACAGCAGGGCAAGGGTTTAAAAAACAAAGATGCATAGTTCAAAGGTTTCTTGTGACAATTATATGACACTGGCCCTTAGCTTTCATAAGCAATCCTTGCTGGTATGGTATTGGTGGTACTGGTATGTCTCATAAGACCTTTTTAAAGCATTGGCTTCATTTTGGTTGTGGCCTTTTCTTAGAATGATTTCAGTTCTTCATTATGTCCTTGATTATCCCTCAGGCAGTTTTAGAAGTGAATTATGACTTGTGTTATTTTGTATTAATATTTATTTCTAGTTATTTGCTGTTGAATTTTAATGCTTTGATAAACTTTTCACCATAAAACATCTACTTTTACGCCATTAAGTGACACAGACAATGTAAATATATCAGCCCAAAACTTGAAAGACATTGTCAAATTAAGGGACTAGTTCTTAAAATTTCTCATTGTTAATTTGCTGGTATGTGATATCAATAGTGCAAAAAAATGGGAAGGGCAAGGCGAAGGGGGGAAAGGTTAGACTGATGTTGAGCTACAAGTCTTATGAACATTATCTAAATGTTCTGCTTAGAGGGTTATACTGGGATCTCCTTGAGACTTTTAAATATCCCAGGAGAGAACCTGCATTTCTCTGTGGCAGAGAACCATTCACAATTGAAACATATTATCTGTTTCCTCTTAAGCTTGGGACTCTGCTACTTGGCAAAAAAAATTATCTTCTTAGAGCTACCCTGTGACTAAGTGACTCAGTTTGGACCATTAAGTATGATTTGGAAGTGACTCTGTGGTGAATTCCAGAGTGTCAGGAAAGGCTTCTCTTTCCTTCCTTTCCCAGTTGTTTGGAATGCAGACCAATGGCTGGTGGCCAAGGAACCATGTTAACCCATAAGTTGGCAAAGTGAGATTGGAAAAGAACCGCAGAGTTGATGGGTTCTGAATTCTGTTTGCCCTGTACCAGATCTCAGCTGCTGGTTACAGGTTTCTATTATGTGTTTTCTTTATTATTCTTCCATTTTTTTAAAAAAACCATTGAGCTCAACCTTGCTCTACTACAGTCCGACTCCGAGTTTTAGATAAAGAAAGTAAGCTCTTTCATTTTTCTTGGGTTCAAGTCCTTGGAGAGGTACAATCAATATTCATTTCTGAATTCTAGGATTATTATTTTTTTTGCTAGCAATGCACACTACTTCTGTAATATTCTCTTTCTCTCCTTCTCTACTCTCTTTTATTCTTCTCTTAATTTTTCCTCCCAAAAGCTGAGGTTCAGAGCTAAGTAGTCAGAATCTGATCCCTGTTGGCGGTTGGGTTACAAACATTATTTGAAAGAATCTTTAATGCCTTTCCAAAGCCACTGCTCAATTGTGGAAATGAAGTGTCAAAAACATAATGGAACCCTGCTGTATGCAAGAGTCCAGTAAATTAAGCAGCTTTAAAGAATGCTTTACCGTCCCATGTCTGTCACTTTAAGGCCAGAAGGACAGAGACAGAACACAAAGGAGTCCTTCAAGTTGCCCTCCTAATGGCGGGGGAACGTTACTGCAGACTCTGTTGTTGCTCCCCTTACTATCTGCTCCCCCCAGGGAAGAATGGAGATGACCATTTAATTGCTACCAGGAGCCCACCCAGTTAGTTAAACACAGTTCAACAGTAACTCTGCAAGAGAGGGAGCTGCTGTGAGGCAGACTAGCAAACAATCAGCCTTTTAAGGCTGGAGGAAGACTGATATTATAACAAATTCCCCAGCTACAACATTACCATTTTCTCCAAGCCACCATAAAACAAACCCCGAATCTATGGGAAATGGTGAGCTGTGTGTGATGCACACAGAAGACCCACCAAAGATCTCCAGATGGATGCAAACCGAGCTAACCATAATGCACAACCACAGGATTTGAATACCAAAGTAAGCAAAAACAGAAACAAAGCAAACTCTGCCCCTAAATCTCACCTAGACAATAGTGCCCTAAGTAGTCGAGATGTGGGGGTGCTGATTTTTTTCCTTTGCCAGTTCAGGGGAAGGGTCTCTGTAGCATAGCACGAAAAGCAATTGTTTACAAATTATCAAAGTCTACCCTCTATTTATGGATCCATAAAATATTTGCATCTCGACAAGTAGATGCTGTTATGAACAAACTCTTATAAGCTGGAAGGAAAAATGGCTACAGAGTTATTTCTATGTTGTTTATGAGCGATCAGGAGGGAAAGGAGGGTGTTTAGAGAAACGAAGGAAGGAAAGGTTTATTAGCTCACAAGTTACTGAAGGTTTCAGCCCATACTCGGCTGGCTCCAAGGCTGAGTGGCATGGGGCAGAAAGCAGCAGTTCATGGCAGCAGCAAAGAGCAAGAGGAGCCAAGGGAGGAGCAGCAGCAACAATGGCGACAGAGAGGAGGTCTGCCTCTGTCTCTTATATTGCGTTCGGGCTCTGCCCCAAGCTGGAGTAAATACACACACCCATAATCCCAGCAGTACTGAGACCCATAATCCCAGCATGGGATCACCAGTGATCCCAGTGGATCATGAGTTAATCTCAAAGTCTAGAAGTCTCCACCCCATGACTACATGAGGCTTTGGGGGGACAACTGGATACAGACCATAACATTATTGTTATAATAATATTGGTTTGTTAGGTTAAACAGGAGACATACTTATACTTTGTACCTAGAAGCATACTTTACAGATGTTGGCTATGATTATATATATACGGTAGTTTAAAAATAATGCAAGAATGACATGCTTCAGGTGGTAGAGCGTCCTAAAATTATATGTGAATACTTGCTCATGTCCTTCAGCTCTTTGAGAGAGAAGACCATGGTGTTTATACCTTTTGAACCTCCTTTCAACCTTTTGTTCTAACACACTCATTTCCTCTTGTGAGATACAGAAGACACAGAGTATCTTGCTTTCCAAAGAAACCGCGGTGGGAAACACTGAATTTATCAGGAAGCATAGGGCCTCATTAGCAGTATTTCAACTCTAACTATTATTTTTTTTTATCATGAAGTATACTTAGTGAGCCACTGACCTATGGTGCTGGGCCTGTGTTGGCACACCCTCTGCTTACCCTGCTGGCAGCATCCTCTCCTCCTCCCTCTCACCCCAGACCTCAGCTCTTTGTTGATGGCAGCATATGTAGCTGCCTTGCTGAGGTTTTGCCAAATGACTAATCTTTAAAATCATGCCAACGTCTTACAAAAGTAGCTCCCTACACTTTCTGCAAATATTCTCTTTGCAAAGCATCATATGCACATTATTTATGACGATTCTCTAAATCAGTTCTCTAATTACTCAATCTTGATAAAATTAAGATGGATTTAAGATCGCAGACAATTAGTGAGAAGTTATTTTCAGTAACCATTCACTATTCTAGTTTTAAATATGGATTTGTTTGACAAAATAAAATTGGGAGACAGGACAAGACTCAGATTGTCTTATGACATTGAAAAGAAACATCTGACATGTCTTGAGTTTTTCCTTTTGAAAATATGAAAGCAGGGTAAAGCTGTCATCTATGAAAGATAAAGATCAGTCGCTCAAAAATACTACAAAGGTTTATAACTATTGGGCAAAAAGAGTTGTGAAATCTAAAAGACATGAGAAAACAGAAAAATCAACCATATATCCTCCTTGGTGCTAGGAAGTTTGTTAGAAGGTTTTATGGGCTGATTTAAAAAACTAATTTTTAATTGACAAATCAAACGGGCATATATTGATGGTGTATAATAGTGTATTTTGAAGTATGCCTGCATCTGAAGAATGACTAAATCAAGGTAATCAACATGCGTTGCCTGCATACATATCAGTCACTTAGAATCAACATTCTTTAGCAATTTTCAGGTATACAGTACATTGTTATTAATTGTAGTTAGCATAGTGTATGGTAGATGTCTCAAATGCATTCTTCTCACTGTGATTTTAGATCATTTAGTCAGCATCCCCGACCCCATTTTTCCTGATGCTCCGATCCTTGACAATCACCATTCAGTTCTCAGATCCACTGGGTTCTCCTTGTTAGATTCCCCACATAAAGGAGATGTGCATGAACTTCAAAGTACAAAGGGTGACCTGAGTCTTACCCTCCTTTTGCTCAGGAAAAGGGTAGAAATGGGCCTGATAGGGGAGTCAGGGTATATGGACCCTTGAGGTTGAGAAGATCTGAGAAGGCAAGGCTGAAGGTAACTTTGGTGGACTTCACTGTTGTTTCTCACTAGGCCTGGTCCAAGTTCTTCCTAGATTCAAGGAGACACAAGAAAGGCTGGAGACCAGTAGGTCTCAACTCTTCTGTCTGTAATCCTTCAGTTCCTTCAATCTTTGCAGGGCCAACCAGTTCTTCAGAGGTGGTCTGAACCCATAACTCATGCCTGGGGACAGGTTGGTGCAACTACAAACTGCTTCTAATTGTACAAATACCACCACTCACCTCTTCTTTCATTTCCATCTGTTCAAGATTTTTTTTTTTTTTTTTGTATTGGTCCTTGATTCCTTGTCTTTCAGTGTTAGCCTTAAGTCACCACTGTAGCTGGATAGAAGAACTGATTTTTAAGCTCTCTTGATTTTTTTGTCATTTATTTGTTTGCTTTGCATTGAATAAGTGTAAAAGGTTTAAAAACTGTGGATTTTATATTTAGATAATAAGTTTTTTTTTTTTTTTTCCTGTAATAGCATATGGTTACCTCTCACCATTGTCCAAAAGTTCTGTCTCATTACATCCAGCAGTTTGCCATGAGTTTGCCCTCCAGGAATTTGGAGAGCTGCACAATGAACTTGATTTTTAAGTTGCTCCAGCTTTAGGGTCTTACAACTGTGCAAGGAAGAATAGCACAAATGTCTCCAATTAGGAATAAAAGAAAATTAAATATTTTCTTTGCTCTTCTACAGAACAAATTCTGAGGCTTTATTTGGCTCTGAAAACTTCGTAATAAAGGCCTGTCACATTATGAACAGTGCAAGAAGTAAATGTAAATGCCAGAGCTCACTAACGTGTCTATATTTTGGGGGAAAACTAATGTCAATTAGAAAAAAAGACTGAACCATGGTGTACTGTAAATAAAAGGCTTTAAGTTCACTCTGAATATGTAAGGGACGTGAACTAAAGCTTTAGTAATAGCAATGATGATGGTAATATTAAAGTTGCAAAGGCTGGTACGTAGTACATGGTGTTCTTTATCTGCCAGCCAGCACTCTCAGAGCTGTCTGGGTATCATGCCAGCTGGTCCTTGAAGCATCTCCATGAGGTGGGTACCATGGCTATTCACATAGTACAGACTAGAAGAAATGACATCCGGAGGGGGAGGAAGTAACTCGCTTGAGAAGCTAGGTAATTTGTGCGCTGTGAGACCATATTTAGAAACTTTACTTTCATTAAATGAATACTTATTTTTAAATGAGCAATAGAAACACCTGACAATGGTTGTTAGTGAAATGAAATAAACAGACATTTGCAAGACTAAATTTAGGTTGGGTATACAAGTTTCCCAGGCCATGAAGCATTCTAAAGGAATGCATATTTTCCAGTAAGTAAATGCGGGAAGCACCAATCTTTCCAATGCCTCTCAAGAGAAAATTGGTGATGCTGACTTTTAGAGCAGCTTATACACTGGCATTTTCTTTTTGTTCCCATGGATTTTTAAGTATAATGGAATGGCTAAAGCATACATTTTACAAATTATTTTTGTAATAGGGCAAAAGTCAATGGCAAAAAAAAAAATTGATAGGTGAACTTTAAAGAATACTTTTTAATGCTAAATTTGATTTTTCAGTCCCTCGATTTGGTAAAGACTTTGACCCCAAAGTTCACAGAATCATTCAGTCACTGTCACTATATTTGACTCTTGTAGAAGAAACACAGACACACTCCATGTGTCTGTATATTAACATTTTCTCAGGCGGCTATGATAAACCAAACCATACTAAAATAAATTTGAAATGTAGGATCAAAGTTGTGGAGGAACACCTGAGTAGCTCTTCTTGAAAGAAAAGCGACTGTCTCCATTTTGACTGAGCCTGACCCTGTTTCCTCATACTGAAATGTACAGAGCTGGCTAGGACTTCTCTCTATGCTTTCTTTTTCTTTTAGCAGTGTGTATTGGTCTAGCCTAGGTGCTGGTGGTAAGTTTTGAAGATGGCAGGCATGTTTCTCTGATACCCCACACCTGCTGCTCTCTAATATGAGCCAGGTCGAGACAGGACAAAGAGCCAGTGCTCCACCGTGTCAGCTGGGATTGAGCCTCGAGATAGAAGCTATGACTTCCTGGGGCTTGAAAGATTACCCATCAGAGCTGAAGCACCAGACCCCCAAAATATTAGATACTATCTCAATAGTGTAATACAAACTACTTCCTCTGCATATCCTCTCTGGATATGGCAGAGGTAAATGCAAGCCACCTACCTAGCCCAGCTCACAGTGCTCACCTTCTTCCCACAATTCCCTTTCTCAAGCCCCTCCCCTTCTCCACCGAATAAAACCCGGGTGCAGCCCTGGATCACCCTCTTTGTTCTGGGAGCCATCTTCATGGCTGGACTTAGGGCCCGTTGGCTCCCCAGTATACGTCTTAGTGTCTTTGTTTTTGCTATGGGTTGCACTAGGAGTGATAGATTGGAACTAAGTTGGTGGAATTCCAATAATGTGGTTTTGGGATTATAAATTTAGACTTCTTGGGCCAAGAAGAGAACCAGGAAGGGACTATGACAAAATTTGCCTTTAAACTTAATTCAGCATAACACTAAGCCCACTTACATATAGTTTGAATTATATATGAAAAACTTGGCCAATATGATTTTGCCTTCAACTGCTTGCAATTGTTAATTTGCACACATTCGGAAAATTTTGTTTGAAATGGGATGTGAATATTATAATAGAAGGTTGCTATAGAACTATGAATGATGCTATGGATCCCTTGCATTCCTAGTGGCTGCTTGGTAATGTGACATTTTACTTGTCGGCTGGGCCATACGTAAGAATTGGTAGCATCGCGGGCACTTAAAGCTTCCTTAAGTAATAAAGCAGAGTGAGACACTGGATAGCTGTGAGAATCATAGCACTATCTAAGCACTTTTTGCCTATGGTAATCACCTGTGTATTGATCAACAGTATAATCTTCACCACAATGTAATTTATGGTGTAGGAATTACTACTATCCCTATTTGATAAATTAGACAAAAAAATGCCCAGAGAGATGGGTAATTAGCTGAATGAAGGATGCATTGAGTTCTGAGCAGAGACAGCTTGCACCCTATGTTGTGTGCCCTACGTGGTAAAGAACACGAGATCAGATTGAGCACATACTCAAAAGCCTTTGGAAAGCACACAGTAGATTTTCTTCAAGTGTTTTTAGACATGGGTAAGATAAAAGCGATTAATGATAATTGTGGGAAGATTACCAGCAAGCATTTTTAATCTCATGAGATAAATATGGTAAGATTTTCACATTCTAATGATAATAAATATAGCATTGATGAATGTATGTCAAGGGACAGATGTTCTGGCCATCTTGCATCCTCCAAGAAACAGGCTGTAGGATATGCGCACACAGAAGGTTTTTTTTTTTTTTTTTTTTTTGTGAGCACTCTGGAGATTTAGCAATGAAGGGCTTAGAAAGATGAGCGGCAGGGTGCAAAATGTAGATACACCAAGCGGGCACAACTGCACAACCGCAATTGTTCATACCCGGTTTTGCTGGGGCCTGGGATAGCAGTTCAAAGCAATCTCGCATTCAGGCCAAGGAGCCAGGCCTTAGTGCTACCTTCTCAGCCAGTCATTTCTTATAGGCTGTGCCCCGGGGGTTGGGAGCAACACTGGGGGAGATGGTTCCCTTTGGTGGAGGGAATCCCCAGTGAGGGCCACTGCTGGGAGCCATTGCCATTGTGAGCTACTATGCCTAGCAAGAGCAGCTCAGTGCTCCACCTCTGACGGTGGGACCTGGGTGGGACCCCACCTGCCCAGTATTCACTACACCACCCATAGAAAAGTGCAGAGCCACAACTAGCCATGTGCCTGAAAACAAAATCACTCTATCAGCTTCAAGAACCATTTTCTCCTACCAAGATAGATGAATATGCTCAGTTAATGTGTAGCCATAATAATATTCCCCAAGCTAAGTGGGCTTTTGCATTACATAACTTATTTAGAAATCATTTTAAGCTTAGAAATGTTGAACTGTTTTTTAGAGGAGGTTTATTTTTTTGCTTTTTGGTGCTGAGGAATGAACCCAGGGCTTCTAGCTTGCTAGGCAAGCATTCTACTACTGAGGCAAATCCCAGTCCCAAGCTTAGAAAAGTTATAATACAAAGAATCCTCAAACCCCTAGCATACTTTCTACCCCCGAGCATTTTGCTACATTTGTGTCCACTCTTTCTCTCTATGTGTATCTATATGACCTTGATCATGAATCACTTGCTATAAATACTTGTCATCTCTTACACCAAAACTTACGAGCAGGAACTTGGGATTCAGATCCAAATTTGATGGGTTTATGCGATCTTGAGGAAGACATCTTTTTTTCTTAGCTATCAAGTAAGGATAACAATGATTCTTTTAAAAATTTATTTATTTATTTATTTATTTATTTATTTATTTATTTATTTATTTATTTATTTATTTTCTTGTTTCAGAGAACTTTTGTTTGGCCGGGCGTGGTGGTTCACGCCTGTAATCCCAGCACTGGGGAGGCTGAGGCAGGAGGATTGGTGTGAGTGTGAGACCAGCCTGGGCTACAAAAGTGAGCTCAAGGCCAGCCTCAACTGCATAGCAAGACCCTGTCTCAAAAAGACAAAAAAAAAAAAAAAAAAAAAAGAACTTTTGTTTGTTTGTTTATTTATTTATTTTTATGGCTGGCTCAGCCTGCCCTGAGGGCAGGGCTGGCACAGCATGTGGTGCCGGGGATCGAACTGTGGTCCCTGCAGCTGCCCAAGCTTTCGAAAGCAGGCGCTTTAGACCGCTGAGCCATCCTGCTGGGCCCCCAACAATGATTCTTGTGACTCTATGATTTCTGTTAGTATTTAAGTTAGAATGGCTGCCATCTCGGCATTGATAAGGTTTCCATTGTCATTATTGTCATTACAGTGATTGGGTCCTTGAAGGCTAGGTGTGTAGTTGAGCAGTTGATGCACACTTTAGAGCCTAGTACAGCACCTTGCACGTGATGGTCCCTCAGGACATGTTTATGGCTTCATTTCTCTCCGTGATCAGCACATTACACAGTTCAGGCACATGGGGATATCACTTAGGGTTTATGCACAGGATGGGAAGCAATTTACAGACTTCAGTGGCTACAAGGTACAAAAGCAGCTCTCCAGCTCTGGAAATGTTGTTAATAACTCTGCTCCAGCCAAAATAGGCCATTCATTGGCTGGCCAAATAAAAGGCTATTATTCAAGGGATTCCTTTCTCTCTATTGCTCTTTGGACTGCCTCACGAATGTTTGGGCTCTGTGTGTTTTATGCTATTCAATATCTGGGCTAACAACAATAAAAACTGGTAAAACTGAGAAGAGGAGAAATGTTGTCTGTGTAAAATCCTTAGGGTCCTTAAAGGAAGAATTTATACATAAGAAAATGCTTGCTGTCCCTGCCTGTTATCTGCAGCTGGCTTCCATCCTCAGCCTTCTGTGGTCGCTGGGAAACAGATGAGGTCATGGCCTTGGCAGTACTTGGGTGTAATGGCCAGAAGGTCAAGAAGGAGAAGGCAGATGTTGGCAGGCATTAAGCTATGTACCCAGGCAGGAAGAGCTCATGCTAAGACAATAAGGCACATGCGAGAAGAATCAGGGGCCTAGGGATCGTTTGCCTTCCTTTTGTTTGTTGTGAGATTGAGCCTTGAGGAGGACTTCTAGAATAGTTTACGGAGCCAAACCCAAGGAAAAACAACACCAACCAGGTCAAGTTCTGGGACTTCCATGGCTATGAGTTTGCCTTGGGGCTTCCTTTCTGCTGCTTTCTGAGTCTCGATCTCTGCTTCCAACTTTCCCCCTCATGGCAAATATCATTGACCCTCTCTCATGCTTCCTTTTGTCCATATTTTAATCCCCACTTCTGTTCCAGGGCTTCTTCACTTCTTACCTCTTCAGCGTTTTCTTCAAATTCTCATCCTGATCTAGACTTTTTGTACTGAAAACAGAGTGTAGCCTTCTCTGAAGCCCTGGCTCTCAGCATACTTTAGGGTTCAGTTTGGAAGCTCTTCATGGTGCTTTCAGTCTGCAGCCTTCTGGCTTGGCGCTTGTCCAGTGGACACCGGACAGAAGACTGTGGTTGTATTCTGACAGTGAGGACTACAGAGATCTGAACTCCACAGTTACGGGTGCTGGGTTTCAGCCAATGAGCACTATTTCCTACACTGCTGTGGAATGTTCCAACGGGGAGAATCCATATGTACCGGGATGGCTCCTCTTTAGAACCATACAAAATGTTACCCACAGTCCTCTGCTCAGTTTCCTGTGTAGCCAGGCTGAAAGTTAGAAGTCAAAGCTATATCTATCTGTGTTCACATCCCATCTATTATTAGATGGGATTATTAGAAAAAGATCATAGCATTGATTTTTCTTAAATCCGCCCTATGTCATGCCATTTCTAAAGTGAGAGGAACACATAACCACAATTTTTTTTTTGTCTTTTTTGAGACAGGGTCTCGCTATGCAGTTCAGGCGGGCCTTGAGCTCACTTTCGTAGCCCAGGCTGGTCTCGAACTCGCACTGATCCTCCTACCTCAGCCTCCCGAGTGCTGGGATTACAGGTGTGCGCCACCACGCCCGGCTCCAATAACCACAAATTTAGAGGGTGCTATCCTTAGTTTCCTGTGATTTAGAATATCCTAAATCTAGGGGATTTTTAAATGGGCTCCACGTATATATGCATTATTATTTCTGAATTTCTTCCAGTCACCAGATATTTAATACATGATTTCTCTGTGTCGGTAATCTAATGAATATTCATAGACATGAAAAAGAGAAAAGACAGTTTGTAATCCTCAGATACATAGAATTTCATTAGGGACACGGTTAGCAAACAAGAACATCCTGACAGCAGGGTAGTCCCACGTCTTAATATCATCTTTAGCTACTCAACTAATCAATGAATGAGTCCATTGATGATTATAGTGCACTAACAATCCAGTCACTTTTCACACACATGAGAATCCTAGGGGACATTTTAGGTCTAAGCTGTAATATTCTCTTATAGTTCTAGAAGTAAAAAGTCTAAAATCGAGGTGTTGGCAAAGCTCTGCTCCTCTTGGCAGCCCTAGGGAAGAGCCTGTTCCTCTTATGGGCTTCTTGCATCCATTTTGTAGATCGCTGTTGCCTCATGGCTCACATTGCCACAGCTCCAATATCCCTTCCACCAACCATCCACCCCCAATTCTAACCGACCTTGGTGATCCTGTTTGTTTATTCAGACAATCCAGGATGATTTCCTAGCTGAAGTTCCCTTTTTCTTGGTAAGGATGCACATTCAGAGATCCCAAGGATGAGGATGTAGACATCTTGGGGAGAAATCATGCTGCCTCTCACAGAGGGCTAGATTGTTCTGAAAGTCTCTTCTAACTTGAAAATTCCACCAGTGGATTGGAGCTGTGCCAGCACGACTTGTCTCATTTGATTACTACCCCGACTCTGTGCTCTCATTGTGTGTCCTTGTGCTCAGGGAAGAAACAACTTTGTGGAGTTCCAGTTCCCTCTGTATATGCTGACCTTTGGGCTGCCACAGAAGGAGTGATGTGGGGGATTAGAATAATTAACACTCAGGGCTTCCAAACCCAAGCTGTTTTGGTGATAAACATGACTGTAACTGAAGGACATCTTTGTTGCCTGCTCAGTCACAAAATCCCAAAGCATGTGAGCATACGCTGTCCTTTTAGGTCATGGCTCATCTGTGTGACTGTTAGGTCAACAGCCACAAGGACCCATACTGTTACTAGCATGGCCTGAAAAGTGTGGGGTGAGTAAGGAGGAGAAATGGAGCAAAAAGATGACCTAAGTGTATTGACTGGAAACACAGAAGCTGAGTAGAGACTACTGCCGTTTGTGCAAGTACACAGAGAGGTGGAGGTCTGGGCAGTACCAAACAGTAGATATTTGGAGTCACTGGCATTCAGTTTTGAATTAATATTGTTTTCTATCTATCTATCTATCTATCTATCTATCTATCTATCTATCTATCTGTCTGTCTGTCTGTCTGTCTGTCTGTCTGTCTGTCCGTCCGTCCGTCATCTATCTATCTATCATCTACCTATCTATCTATCTATCTATCTATCATCTATCTATCTATCATCTATTATCTATCTGTCTATCTATCTTTCTATTATCTATCTATCTATCTATCCATCTATCTTTAATGTATTTGGTTGTCTGCAGGTTGTATAGTGTCTCACTGTGTATATCAGGCTAACAGTGATCCTCCTGTTTTCAGCCACCCAAGCGCTGGGATTACAGGCACATGCCACTGTGCCCAGTCTCAGTCTCAGTCTCAGTCTCAGTCTCAGTCTCAGTCTCAGTCTCAGTCTCAGTCTCAGTCTCAGCTCACCCCGGGAGGGTGGGGCCCGCATGGCACACCAGGGCTTGAATCTCAGCCATGACTCTCTGCCTAAGCAGGTGCTTTAGTCGCTTAGCTATTCGGTTCACCCCGAGTATTGTTGTTTTAATACAGTTTGAATTTTCACAGTGATCTGCTGCTTAGATCATGTAAAAATAGCTTCTTTTCTCTGAGCTAAACCAAGGGATGTGGGTCTAATGAGAGTGTGAGTTACACTGGTTCATGACTGAATAAATGGCTAGAAATATGAATCTCTGCTTTGTATTTTCAGTTCTTTAACCACTTATTTGTATTTAAACAGAGTCCTGCCTACTGTGAACTCCCTACGCAGCAGAATTCCCCACCTTTTCCCCTTCCAACAGAATGCTCATTTTGCTCAGGTATCTACCTGTCCTCTTTCCACATGGGATTCCCAGTGGATGCTGCTTCTGTCTAAAGGGAACTTGATTGGTCCAGGTATAATCCCAGTACTCTGGTCAAGGACTAGTTCTAGACTGGTCCAAATTTGGCCAATAAGATGCAAGGAGAGTGTACAGATAGCCATGTTAAATGCTACTTCCTTCTAAGAAAGATGTGAAGTTTCACTCACTTTGTTTCTGTAGTGGGGATAAAAGATGTGTGACTCCAAATACCACTGATATTGATTATACATATGGCCACAAGAAACAATTCAAAACAAGCAAGGCCTACCATTTGGAATCCTCTGACAGAATATGCATAAGACAAGAGAGACAGGAAGAATTGATCCTTGGGCCTGGGGTGAATTGTGCTGATTGGCTTATCATTTCGAGATATAATGATTGTAAGAGCTACTCGTGGGACTACCATGTTGGGGTGTTCAGAAGCCACATGTGTCTACTGGTGTGGTATTGGGCAGAAGAGGACTCCACCACTTGCTAGACGGCTTCATCCCAAGCAAGGTTACTCCCCAGGGCTATCAATCTTCCCCTCCACTATCATTTACAGTATATATCTTCTCTGTTCCCCTCTCTCTGTTCCAAACATGTGGTCATACATCCAAACTCCACTTTTGAATGTGGAACAAGTTAACTCCTGTCTCCCCATGTGTCATTTAAATCAATGCATTTAATTAATGCAAATAGAGCTAAAGAGCTAGGAGGTGCTGTTTCCATATAAAAACATACATTACTTGAGGGCAAAGGTGTCATTCAACTGAAACTGATCACCATGGTAAACTTCCTCTTACTGTAGCAGGCCCAATGAATACTTGGAATTTGACGTGTTGACCTGTGGGACAGTACTTCATTCCCCCAATTCTGTCTTCCCTCAACTTCCAGGCCACCCTCTTCCAGCTCTGTTCTTATTGTTCTCACCATTCCTTTCTTGCCTGCTTTTCTGCTCTTTCCTTAGTATGATGTCTGAGTGGTTCTATAGCAGACCCTGCTGTCTTTTGTGTCCCATCTACGCACCCTAAACTCTTTCATCTTATGGTGTGCTCAGTCCGAAGTGAATGAGCTGTGAGGGCAAAAGCATGCATGGGATTTTGAAGATTGGTTTGGAAAAAATTGGTGTAAAATATCTCACAAGCAATTGTCACAATATTGAAATGATAATACAAATAGCCCAATTTGTGCCTTATATAGTTCATATTGACATATTTCCAAAACATGGATGTCCAACCCATGTCTGTTGGTAGTACCAATTTGTCTTTGCTAAATTACTTCAACTCTCCTGCATGCAAAGCTAAATTCCTCGCCAGTCTTTCACATTTAGTGGTCCTGCAGGCATCTTGAAGTCTCAGATTTGAAAAACTGAGCTCATTATTTTCCCTCCTCCCAACTGGGCCTCTACCTCTCTCTACCTCTGTCTTTTCTTTCATTAAATGCTACCATGAATTAGTGGACCATGTCTGAAACTCATGCTACATTAATTTCCACTCTGTGTCTCACCTCCTGTGTGTAATACTAAGTCCTTTACTGATTCACCGTGGGCTTCTATGTCCATAGCTACCTTTTGTCTTTGCTAAATTACTTAACTTCTGACTAGTCCTGTGCTCTCTCTCTCTCTCTCTCCTTATTTCATGGCGAGGAGACTGTCCCCACATTGCCAGTCAATTCTTTGATTCTTTGCTTTTGCTTATGTTCCTTGATTGATCCAGGCTTTTGTGACTGACTCTTATTTGTCACCTGACTATCCCTTTATTCTTCGTGTGCTATTTCCTTTGAACCAGGATTCCTTTTTGTGTGCTGGGTCTTTACATGCACTGTCCCCCTATTCTCGACAGTTTCACCCCTGCTTTCTGTGGCAACCTCTATCCTAACAGTTCTCCAAGTTTTAGTATGAAAAATTCCTTTAAACTGTGAAAATTGAGGAGTTCAAAGAATTCTTGTTGTTCAGGTTATATCTATCAATAGTTGCTGTGTTGAGAATAAGAAGTAAAAAGTATACTTACCATCGATATCACCAATGGGCTTTAAGATAATTTGAATAATACACAAATAGTGTTTTATGAATATAGCTAGATTTCACAGGAAAAGATATTTTAGTGAGAAAAGTGATATGCCTCACAGGTTTTTTTTTTTTTTTTTTTTTTTTTGCAAATATCTTTAATTTTGGCTTAATAGAAGACATTAGCATTTCATATCTGCTTCTGAATTTAATCTTTGCCACATGTCGTTTGGTTGGAGTACTTGTATGGATATGGCCTCAGCAGAGATGCAGTGGAGTGTCAGCGTGTTAGGGTTGTTTGAACACAATGCCACGGACTGAGTGGCTCAAACTACAAAAAAAAACCCCGATCCTTTCACAGTTTTGGAAGCTACAGATCAGTGATCCAGACCTGAGATCAGACTGGGGTTGGCCCTGTGTGAAGCAGGGAAGCGTCAGGCCTCATTTGACTTTCTGGGGCTTCCGCTTTGGGGCAGCTTTATCACAGTCTCTACACAATGTTCTGCCTGTGGATGTCTGTGATTCTGAGATTCAAAACTTCCTCCTCTTCTGTAAGGCTGCTTGACTAAGGACCTCATTTCCAAGTGATTACCTTGTGAAGACCTACTCTCCAAAGAAGGTCCCCTTCCAATGTCCTGGGAGTGAGGATTACACTCTATGTCTTTTAGGGGTAGGGTACAATTCAACCTGCAGTGGTGGATACAGGATCCCATAGAATCTTCTTAAGAGACTTTCAATTTCTCATACTGGGGTCATACTGGGAGAAACATTGCTAGAATTCAGTCTTTATGTCTTAGGCTCAAAACTATTCCTAAGCACAAGCCCTCTTCAATCCTGGCTTCTTCTATGTACTCTGACAGCCCCTGGATGCCTCTCTTTTAGAACATTATTATATGGTATTACAATTCGCAGTAAGGGCTCTATTTCCTTTACTGGATTTTACTTAAAAGTTGATCATTAGTTGGTCAATGGTCATCGATTTTTTTATATTGTATTTTGAGCAATATGACAAAATATAGTTTAAACTGACCTTTCTTCCTTTTAATTCTCTTCTTCAAAAATCTTTAAACTCTTTTTGACAGAACTATTTAAAACTAATCCCCTTGGTAGAGAACTCTCTGAGATATATCCTTTTTATCAGTGACAGGAAAACAGTAATTTAAAAAGAAAATTATTTATGCATTCTATAAAATGTATTAAGCCATCTGTGGCTCAATGTTTTGTTCATTGAAATATATTTTTATGGTTTCATTTTAAGTTCTTAAAATATAGTCTGCTTAGGGGATGTGAATAAACAATAGCTCTGGGTGGTGGGGCTGTAGTTCAGTATGAGAAACCTTGTTTCTCCTGCACAAAATCCTTGGCTTAAGCCCTTGTAACACACACACACACACACACACACACACACACACACACAATAAACAAAACCTAAACTATCATTCTGCAGGGACTTTGATTCTCTATAGACTGTGTGGGATATTAGCTTGCTAAAATAAAATTTGTGCCTGTGGCTATGGGTCAGTGGACAACACACCACGTGGCAGTGCATGCTGAAGCTTCAGGTAGGCCACAGAAGAATAAATCCCACATAGGAACAGAAAAAGGAAAGGAAAACACATTTTCTCTATTCTGGACCAAAAATGGCCCAAGAGTCTATCTGTATGTACACAGTGAATTCGAAACATCCTAATCTTGTTTCTAGCTTTTATTTTCTTTTTACATGAATGTCAAGAGTAATTACATCTCAGCAGCAGCTTGGTTCATGTCACTGAGTGTCACCCTTCTAACCCCCTACTTTGATCCCGGGCCTGCTTTCTTCAGAGATAAAAGCCGGGGTGCTTTTGCCAAGCCCAAAATGTCAGCATTAGTGAAGATCTATGAAGACACACTCTGATTAGAAGTATATTTAAGTGGAAGCAAACTAGAAACGATTCAGAGTTTGCAGGCTCCATCTGGCAGGATGGAAGCTGCTGAGGCCGCCCTCGGTGGCGGCTTCCCTTTGAAGCTGGGATTTGTCACTGGGGCTGACGCGGATGGAAGAACATTCTGTGTCCTACCAGTGCTACTTTCAGGAGAGAAGTTTTGATACATGTGATTATGACAGAATGTGATAAAGTGTTCTACCCTCACCACTGGGTCATTTGGGTTTCTTCTTTGCTGCCATAATCTACAAACCAAAGAGGAGAAAATTCTGGAAAAGTTCTCATTGAATTCTTAAACTCGGACGCAATACTCACTCTTCTCTCACTTCTTCAACTTAGTTCCCTGTAATGCTTTCCCATGTATAAATGCTTTTGCTGAACTTACTTATTGGCCTTTCTGCTGACTTAGCGGATGCATAAATTTATGTTAATGTGGCATTGGACCTGTTACTTTAGATGTTAGATTTGCAATTAATTTTTGACATATCTTTTTATTTCTTTTGAATTGTAGAGAAATATTTCTGCAATGAATCCATGCGATAGATTGCACATTGTAAGTAAGTTATTTACAAACTTAAATGAATATAACATTAAGCTTGTCTAAAAAAAATAAAGAAGAATTTACAGATCAAACTTATAATAGTTCACTCTATGCCAAAATAAAGAAACTTATATTCAGATAATTAGAATTCTAGTAGCAAGAGGTATGCAATTAATACTTAAATATTTCAAAACAATATTCAAAAATTAAACTTTGAGTCCAACTAAGAGTCCAGAATGTTGTGTATCCTATGTATGAATTTGTGATCAATTCAGAGTACTCACATCGTGTTCACATAGGTTATATACAAAAATATCAACAAACAAAGTTATACGATAGTAAAGAATTACTAAGAATAAAACAACATAATGACTGGGATATGAAATATATGACCAGCACTTCTAACAGTTCGGAGATAGGATATCTCACAAAGTTCTAGCATGTTGTGGATGCAGACAGTGTCCATGATGCCTACTGCGGGTCAGGTGTCACTTGTGGGACTGAGCTGGTTCTATTTCCTTGATATCCATGCTGTAGATCTGGACAGAATCATGACCCATAGGGTGCAGGAGAAGTCCATTTGTAGAGTAAACTGATAGAAATATTTTGCTGCTGTATTCGTAAGAATAGTTGAAGGACTGCTTTTGTACACCTCTTTTTCTCCTGTGTTTACTTGTTTGCCCTAGTTGGTGGGTTCTTTCCATTCTCCTTCATGGAATTGTGATCATTTTGATCCCTCTTTAGAATATCTTTTAGTTGTCTTTGTAGACCAGTGGTTCTCAACCTTTCTAATGACATGACCCTGCAATACAGTTCCTCATGTTGCAGTGACTCCAAACCAAAAAATAATTTTAGTGGCTACTTCAAATTACTAATTCCAATAAATAACATTTCACCATGGCATAGCATGGGTTTAAATATGTATTTTCCGTTGGCTTTAGGCGAACCCTGTGTTTTGGTTGTTCAACCCTCACCGGGTCGCAACCTACAGGTTGAGAACCACTGGTGTAGGGTCAATTTTGTCATCATAAAATTCTTCAGTTGTTCTTTATCCTCAAAGTATTTCACTTCTCCATCAAACTTGAAAGAGAGTTTTATAGGATGTATCAGTCTGGGTTGAAATTTGTTTTCTTGCAAGACTTATAGTACTTTGCTCCATGCTCTTCTTGACTTGATGGTCTGCGAAGAAAAATTTGCCATTATTCTGATGGGTTTTCCTTTAAATGTGATCTGTTTCTTTTCTCTAGTGGCTTTTAGTATACTGTTCCTGTGCTGAATTTCTGGGGTGTTGATTATTATATGTCTGGGTATGCTTTTAATTGGGTTGATGTTATTAGGAGTTCTGTATGCTTCAGTTTCTGGATGTCAAATTGTTTCCCCATATTTGGAAATTTTTTTGCTATTACTTCTGCCCATATTATTTTCATATCATATATAGTGACTCCTTTCTTATTGATGCCTATTAGTCTTATGTTGTTTATCTTTGCATCATCTTGAAGATATTGAATTATTTTTTCCTATATCCTAGTTGTCTTTACTGCAATAGTGTCTTCAAGGTCTGAAAGTCTATTTTTACTTTCATTCAAATGGTTTTGCAAGTTTTTGAATGAGATTTTAATTTCCTGCATAGCACTTTGAATCTGCTTCATGTATTCTATTTCTTTCCTATATTGCTCATTCAAGGATTCCATAATTTTTCTATTCTCCTCTAATTTTTTATCAGTGTCTTCTTTAGAAGCACTTAGTACTTCTTTCATTATAGTTATAATTTAATTTTTTATTTCACATCTTTTCTGATCTGATTTCTTCTAAACCTTTCTGCAGTTGTTTCTTCATTCCAGACGCTATTATTTCAGAGATTTCAGGTCTGTGATTTCCAATTTCTTTCATATTTTTTCTCCTGCATTTGTTCTGAGTGGGTTTGGGGCCTGAGAATGCATTTTTCTCCTTCTCTTTGTCATTTTGTATAGCACTGTCTTCTGACCTTTGGTGTAGAGCAGCGGTTCTCAACCTGTGGGTCGTGACCCCGGCAGGGGTCAAATGACCGAAACACAGGGGTCGCCTAAAGCCATCGGAAAACACATATTTAAACCCATGCTATGCCATGGTGAAATGTTATTTATTGGAATTAGTAATTTGAAGTAGTCACCAAAATTATTTTTTGGTTTGGGGTCACCACGACATGAGGAACCACGACATTAGAAAGGTTGAGAACCACTGAGCTTTGGTAGAGGTCTTGCCTTAGCACCAGGTCTAGATCTACCAAGTTCAAACTCATCCAGGCAGGTATGGCTTGGGTTTGGCTGCTATGTTCCATTTCTTCCTGCTGCAGCAGGTGGAACAGAACCCACTGTGCCACTTTGGCAAGATGTTGTGCTCTTGGATTGGCTGGGTGGGTCTTGCCTCTAGCCTCTCTGCAGGGAGTTCTGCCACAGGGTTTCACACCAGTCCTGTCTGATGGATGAAGTTTCAGTCACATGCTGGGCCTGAGTGCTGCTTGAGTGAGTTTCTGACGGGCCCTGATCAGTTTCACTTAAATGCCAGGCCTGCTCACTGGGTTGAATGAGTTTCTAGTGGCCTCTGAGTGGTCTCCCTCACAGGCCAGGTCTGGGTGCTCGGTTGAATGAATATTTAGCATGCCCCAGGCAGTCCCACTCCCACACCAGGCCTGGCCTCTAGGTCAAATGGGGATCCTCGGGTCCAGGGTAGTCGCATTCACATGCCAGGCCTGAATGTTGGGTCAAATGATTTTCTGGCAGGTCCCAGGAAGTCTCCCTCACACACCAGGCCTGCGAGTTGAATCAAATCTGGATGTATCTCTTGCTTGAAATTCTTTTTTTTAAATAGAAAATTTAAACTAATGTTTTTAAAGCAAAATTTAGTAGAAACTACTCTACTATGTATAAATTATTGAGATTGGTTGGAAAAGCTCATAATCTGCACCAAAAATACTATATTATGATCTATTACACTATGACACAGAAAGACTTAAGAAAGTCTTTACATTATCTATAATATTTTACTTATATTAAGTAAATATAAAGTACTAGATTATTATTATTATTATTATTATTATTATTATTATTATTATTATTATTATTGCTGGCTCACCCTGCCCTGGGGGTGGGGCACCTGGGATTGAACCGCAATCCCTGCGGTTGCCTAAGCTTTACTAAACAGGTGCTTTAGACCGCTGAACTATCTCACCGGCCCCTAAAGTACTAGTTAGAGTGCTAAAATAACTGTGTAGTTAAATAATGAGGAAGTTAAAAGAACTTTTGAGATTTCTGTGAGATTTTATTAAGTAACAATGATGAAAATACGTTAGCAGCAGTTCATGTGGTGTTTCCTTGGAGCAAGCTACGCATGACCCTTACAACAATCCCCTGAGATGCACTCCAGCATTCTTTCCATGGGTCCCTGAAACAAAGTGTGGGGTAGTTGAGAAACAGCTCGTAAGTGGCGCATGTGCAGTTCAAGTCCCACAGCAAGGTTCTGGAGTCAGTGCGCCCAGAAATGCAAGCTTCTAAGTACTCTCCAGAACGCTATTGGCCAGAGTCATGTTTTGCATCCAATAGCTTATGGCCTCTGCTTTGTGGAGCCTTCCTCCTAAAGATGCATAAGCTTTATTCTGACTTTCTGCTTTCTGGGCAGCCCTCCTCAGCCTATTTGTCTCTATTCTCCATTCTCACTTTCCTATCACTAAAATTTGTCAATCTTTTCAGTCTTTAGAATTCTGACAAGTATGAGTTTGTTTTTATTGGCACATCAGGCCTGATGACATATTGCCAGAGACATGCAAGTGCTTCTAAACAGGTTGTGTCTGACGATTTATAATGTACATTCACCCATAAGGCCTTTAGGAAATAGTATCTATAATGAAACATGATGAAGATTCTAGGTCGTATTAGTAGCTACTATTAATTAGACTCTGATTAAACGCATGGAGCTTCCCATACTCAATTTCCAATCCTTTGTTTGCATGGTGAACTTGGTGTTACACACCTGCAAACAAAGGGGGCAGAACCCCAAATCAAGAGCTTTGTCCATGGGCACAGAACCATAGCATGGACTGACTCACAGATCTCTCCTTATTTCACTTTATATTCTGATTGTTCTCACGGGGCTCTGGAGAAGTGGCTCCCAGGACTTAATCAGTGTCATGTCTGAGATTCCACCTCGGGGGACCAGTAACCTCACAAAAGAGCCCAGACGTTTCCTTTTTCATTTTTCCTTTCCTAACTTTTAGAAAACCCTTTCTTGAAGAGTTCTCTCAGTACATTACTGTTCTCCTTCTAATGGAGTATACTAATATCCTAGTTTATAAAATTTCATGTGAAATCCGCATTCCCAAAATGTTGCCCTACTTAATTAATCATGTTAAGTGCTTTATTGCTTTGGAGAAGTGATACTCATGGCTTTGGAATGTTTATCAGTATTCTGATTTTCTTATGTTAGTTTATTTGAACAAGCTGCAGAAATAAGCATTATATCACTTTTTTTTTTTAATCTTGCAATAGTAACTCAAAACTTTCATACCTGAATTCAAAACTGAACAAAGACGTTAAAGCATTTGGAACTGATGGAATAACTAAGGGAGACCTCTGCTTGAGGTGATGGGCAGGAGCTTCTTTAGAGGATAGATAAACTTTCCTTTGCTTCTCTGTGTGCACTCACTAGATCCCTGATCTTTAAAGTGACATTCATCTTTGCACAGTACATCTGAAAAAATGCCCATAGGTCACTTTCTAGTGATAACACAACTGAGTAGAGTGGACTACTTTTATGTGTTCAGAGCATGATGAGCAGAAAAGTGTAGCGTTCTGGGTGAAGAAATGTCTCCTGCCACTAGAACTTCCATGCGATCACACACCCCTTCCACCTTTGAATACTCCTGCTCAAAGCTCAGAGGAGTAAGCTGGTCAACAACTCAGGACTACTGAGCCTAATTAATCATGCCCTTTCACATGAAGCAATTAAAAAATAGTCTTGAGCAAGACTGTCCCCAAGCACTTTTATGAAAGACCGTGTTTTTCCTCTTCCTTACTGATCCTTTCCCCGAGTACCTGTGGTTCCTGTGTTCTCACTGGACTACCCCACCTGAAAATGCTCTATGACTTTGCTTGTCACTCACTGGTCTTTTGAAATTTTTCTCTTCTCTTCCTGGCTAACTTGATTAATCCTCAAGGTTGTAGTCTGGAAGACTTATCATAAGGCTTTGAGGATCAAAGTAATTGATGCATGGAATTCTAGAATTGGAAGAAATGCTAGAAATCCTTCCCGTCTATGTACCTGGCAGGTAAGAACCAGACTGCGAGGTTTAGCTGACCTGCCATGGGAGATTTCTGTTCTGTGACTCCGTGACTGTACCAGTTTATGTTAACTTCGCCATTTGGACTTTTTTTTTTTTTTTAACTTACATTTAACCATACATTTAACAAAATGTTTAAGAATCTAATCTAGTGTGTTTTCTATTTTTCTTTCTTTTTTTTTTTTTTTTTTGTGCCAGCCTTCAAACTTGCACTCATGAAGCAGGCAGTTGAGCAGCTGAGCTATCCACCCAGCAAAACTAGTTCATTGTTGAAGTAATATCTTTCATGGTTCTGATTTCCTAATTCTGGTCTGAGAGCAAGAGACTGCACTCTGAACAGGCGCAAGGAATCAGTGATTAGTGTGCAGAGGAAAAGGCTGACTTAACAGTGCTGTCCATGCCAGCTACCAAGTCCTAGTAGTGCCTGATGCAGTTCTACGAAATTAAGATCTTTCTAGCTCAGTTCACTTAAGGTCACTGTATTGATTGTAAAACAGACATAGCTCTCCCTGAATGAAAATTAGAAGTGCAAAAGAGTTTCTCAAGTGCAGAGGACTCCCAGATTAGTGTTTGTTGACATAAGAAATGCTAACATATTTGGACACCTGACTGAAAAATAAGTTTCTTTCTAGGGGCAGTAGAGTCCCTCACATTGAAGGGGCTCTGTTAATGCCCAGCCATACCTTGCTAACATTTTTAGAGAAAAGGTAAAAGGAAAATATGTAGGTCAGCAATGCATTCTGCATCAAGAGAGAATGGAGATTTGAGTTTAGGGCTGAGGAAGGAAGAGAAGAGAAGATAGAGGTGGAAAAGACTAAACAGTATGGGGAAGTGGAAAGCATCATACTGAAGATTCTTCGTATTCAATATTGAGTTTTCTGTGTTCCAACAACATTAACACCCCCTTCTTCAGACTATTGGCAAAGACAGCTTCGTCTATGACAGCCTTGCAGTCATCACTTTTGCAGACAAAGAATGTGAATGGTATATATCTCAACTCAGATATCTAGGACCCTGGCAGAATGGGTAGTATTGTAAAAAGAACAAGTCAACTCAGCAAGAGAAAGAGCTTGGAATGCGAATGTCTACAACCACAGGTTTGACAGATATCCTAGTACCCAGTGCATGGCATGCCTTGACCTTTCATGCTTTTGTCCTGACGTATATGCTGACTCTGTCATTTAGAGCACTGAATGTCCTAGACCCTGCGTTTTCGTGTTTTATTGCAAAGTCTGGCAATCTAACCAACAAGCTACAACTAACTGCCTTTCCAAATTTGGAGACATTTTAACAAGGACCCTGAAAATTTCACAGATTGTGAATGAAGTTTCAAATAAGCCTGACTGTGCTATGTAGGGCAAGATGATTTCAGCCAATGCCAGCGTTGTAAGTGGTCAGTTGAATGTAGTGTCTTCCAACCTTGGCTCATATTAGAATTGCCTTGTAGCCTATAAAAAATCTGTATAGCATGCCATAGGGCCAGAATTTAGTATTGTGAAAATTTCCTAAAAAATTGAAGGTGAAGTCAGGATTGACAAAAAGTGGCCAGAGAAGAGCCATCCTTTGTGAAGTCTTCAGCACATCCCGGTGTGATGGACAAATGGAAAAGATTGTAAACACTAGTGAAGAAGGGGAATGAGGGCCAGCCAAATAGCTCAGCAGATTAAAGTGCCTGCTTAGGCAGATGGCTGCCTGGCCTGCTGTGCTGGCCCTGCTCCTCAGGTGCACTGAGCCACTGATGGAGACTGGGCGAGTGGGCGCATGCCTGTAATCCCTGCTCTCGGGAGGCTGAACACAGGCAGATCAGTATGAGTCCGATCTATGCAGTGAGACCCTATAGACTCTGTCAAAAAAGTGGCGGGGTGGATAGACTGAACTCAAGTGAGGGTTCTTTCTATTGAGGTCCACCAGCCAGGCCTAAAAAAAAAGGGGGCTGGGGAGATAGCTCCGAGGCACAAGTGCCTGCTGGGCAAGTGCAAGGTTGTGAGTTTGAACCCTGGTCCCACCAAAAAAAAAAAAAAAATGATCTTTTTATTTCCTGCTGTATAATTACACAACAAATGGGGACTGTTAGGTTTTTTGGCACAGTAAAGAGACAGGAAAGAAGGAACAGGCCTTTAGTACAGGCATGGGGAAAGACCACAGGAAAGGAGAGACATTGAGCTTTTGTGGGTCTGGCCAAGGAGCAAAGGATGTACAGGGTCAGGATGGAGGTGAGGTTTAAGAGGGCTGTCTGCATGACGTGGCAGTTAGTGATTGGGCAGGAGGCAGGAACAGGGGAACTTCTTTTGTGAAAAAGAAGTAGGAAGTTGTAATTTTACTAGGGAGGAGGAAGGCAGAGCCCAGCAACAGCCTCCAGTGGCCTGTGCTGTGCTGGCTTGCCACCACGACCACTTAGCAGAATTTGTTATTTAGGCAGAGAAAACCCATAAGGGAGACAACCCAGTGTGCCCTATCCATACTGCCTTAGTGTGTAGCAAAGAAAGAGAGTTGTGTAGTAAGAGATTTCATGCAAGGATTTGGTAAATATCATGTCTGAACTTCATAGGCGCTCAGGGCAGGTCCTGCGGGATGGCTAGCTGGAAACTAAATTTCTCCTTTGATAAAGTCCCAGGTCTGCTCTGGGGGACTTGCACCAGACTGAGTCAGATCTCCTGGGTTACCTTGGATCATCTGTTCCTTAGAAGCAATGGGCCGTGAACTTTCATCATCTTTGCTAAACACCTTCACAATAATGCTTAGGTTACTGTCTGACTGAGACATTGAAAAGTTGAGCCCAGCTAGTCTGACCCAAAAGCTAAGCAACACATCTGCTTCACACTTCTAATCTTTTCTTTTCTTTTCTTTTCGATACCAGGGATTGAACTCAGGACTCTTGCTTGCCAGGCAAGCACTTATTCCACTGAGTTATCTCCTCTGCCCCTTCTAATCCTTTCTTAAACTTCACTAAAGCTATTTTACGACAACTATCACAACAGAAAGAGGAAATGCACTAAGATAACCCAGCTAAGGTGACTTACTCTTTGTTGTCACTCTTCCAGCCTGCATAGTCCAGAAATGACACAGGCTTGGCCCCTTTTATTCCTAGAGCCACGTAGAAAAAGGGAGAGCAGGAGAAAGGTGAGGAGAAGGAGGGAGAGAAGAAAGAGGAAGAGGAAGGGAGGAAAGCAGAGGGAAGACGAGATCTAGAAAACAGAGCCAAGCTCCTACTCAGAGGCTGTGGACTAGAAGAAACCAGCACACAGAAGAAGCTAAGGATCCATTTATAAGCTTGTTTGGGCTGTTGGGTGTGAGCCCTAGTTTCTTCTTATTTAAATTCATGTATGGGTCCTTTCTTTAGTGCGCAGGTGGTGCTAATGAAGTTGAGGTTGCAAGTGTGATTTCTCTGAGTCACTGAACTTGAACGCTTCACAGGAACAGATCGCACCCCTCGCCCTGCAAAATCCTTTCAAAAATTGCCATAGCTGCTGCTGGTCTGGAGGCCTCCAAATAGCTCGACCCAAAATGTGTTTCTAATATTGAAAAAGCGTTTCCTACATTCACATCTGCCGGTGTATGCATCATCTCTGTAGTCTGAAGAATGTCCTGGAGTCAAGAGTTGCCAGACACCAAGGCCAGTGTCTGGCTGTGTCAGTGACTGTTCTTGCCTTGTTTCCTTCATCACTGAAGTGGTGGAGGCAACCAGGGAGAGGCTGTCTTCCAGCCGCCTGGCTCAATGACTTTGAAGGACAATATTCTTTGCTGCATAAATGTTTAATACAGAGTGTGGCATGGTGGGTAGTTAGTTGGTCTTCTAGCATTCCTGGAGTCTTGGGATTGTGGTGAACAGAATTATTGAGGAAGTTACACTTCAGTACAGGGATGACTTTGAAACTAGCAAATGTAAGCCTTACTTTATTTTTAAAATTTATTTATTTATATTTATTTATTTCGGCTGGCTCAGGCTGCCTTAGGGGCAGGCCTCATGCTCCATGTGGAGGTGAGGCTGGAACCACGATTCCTGGCGCCTGAGTGACTTTGCCGAGTCATGTGCTTTAATCAGCTGAGCTACCTAGTAACTCCCCCCCCCCAAAAAAAAAAAAAAAAAAAAAAACCCAGTCTGACTTTACATTTGAACATTATTGCCTAAACTTGGGACATTTTTTTTTTTTTTTTTTAAAAAAGCTCTTTTATTTATTTGGTATAGTGTCTTGCTACACAGCTCAGACTTCACCTATCTCGGCCTCCCTAGTGCTAGATTATAGGCATGTGCCACCATGCCTGGTTTTGGTGGCCAGCACAGCATGCCCAGGGCTCCAGGGTTGGCACCGCATGCAGTACCAAGGATTGAACTTGGGTTCTTGGGCTTGCTAGGCAGGTACTGAGACCTCTGAACTGTCTTTGCAGCCCAACCTGGGATGCTTCTGAGAGTGCAAAGAGCTATTTTAAGAACTATCCCAGGGCCAGGGAGATAGTTCAGTAGAATAAGTGCTTGCCTGGCAAGTGCAGGGTCCTGAGTTCAACCGCTGGTACCACAAATCAACAACAACAACAACAACAACAACAACAACAACAACAACAACTATCCTAGAACAATGGGTAATGGGTACAAATTGGGACAGACTGAGACTTGAGGATATTTGAAAAATAAGCAAATAAAGTCAGATGGGAACAGTTTTGATCAGGAAAATGATTCTGCATTTTCCAATTACTCCAATAATTAAGTGAAAAATCATGTATTCACATATGTGGTGAAACAAAGTATACTTTCTAGCTTTGCTGAAAGGAGGTCCATCTGTGGTCCAGTACTACATGCTCTGAGGAAGGCAGACCTGAGCCAAGGAGACCACTAAAAGGCTTCCAGAACAATCCAGGCAAGAGACAATGGGGGACAGGAGACAGCCTGGGGTGATTCTTACACAATCAGCAGTCATAGCAGCAAGAAGGAAACATGAGACCCACCCTGGTGTATTGAGCAGACAAGCATAAACTGAATAAAGAAAATAATTGAATTTGGTATTATGTCAAAATGTCATAATCTCATGATTTGCGTATAGGGCTTGGCTCTGCATGGCTCTCCACACAGAGAGGGAATTGGCCCCAAGCCCTGAGACCCTGCCACCACCATCCTTTCTCAGCATAGAAGCATTTCATGGCTTTCTTGGCTGAGTGCCCTCATGCAAAGCTAGGCCCATTGCAGGGCCGAGTCGGATAAGTATTCCTGGTGATATTTTGTCCTGGCATAGTATCATCAGGACTAGCAAAGCATATCTAATTCATCTAATGGATTATAATGTCTTGGAAATGGCTATAATCATCTATTTACACAGAATGCCTGAGTGCACATCCATTTGTATAAATAAGCAATTATGTTCCCTGCTGTCAGCGTATTTTGGGGCTGCAGACCTGTTACCTGAAGCCTAGGGTGTTAATTGAGGCAGCAGTTATATGCTCTGTGTCATAAATCTTCAGGTAATCTTCAGGAATGGCAGCTGCTTGTGTCTTGGCTGCTTTTCTGTAGTTTTACAGCCAGCCTGCAACATTTTATTTTTAAGGTAAGAAGTCATATGGGAAGCCGCAAAGCCTATGTTCGGGTCTGTCATGTGTGCAGGGCTGAACAGGACCTAAAGCGCGTGTGTGTTCTTTTCTTTTTCTGGAAAAATAATGAGAAAACTCAGAGCAGAGCCATAGTCAATGACAGAGACTCTGAGCTAGTATGTGTGTCTATTTGTCATTTATTTTTATTTATTTCCTTTTTAAATGTATGTAGCATAGGGTATACAGGGTCTCACTATGTAGATCGGACTCATTGTGATCCCGTTTTCAGCTTCCCCAGCTCTGGGATTACAGGTGAGTGTCACCACGGCCAGTCTTAGTCGCCCTCGAAGAGCACCCTGGGAGCGGGGGCCAGCACGGCATGCCGGAAATCAGGTCCTCATCCCTGTGTCTACCTAAGCAGGTGTTTAATCTGCTGAGCTATCTGGTGGGCCCTACTTCTTTTATTTTTTATTTCTTTTCATTCTTTTATTTTTCTATTTGTTGTTAATCTTATCCTTAGGCTGAGGTTTCTCTAGTGTCTGCAACTTTTAGCCAGGTTTCACCACCAATTCTCCTGTTTGTAGTTTTACTTAGAAATACAATGGAGAATTTTATGCATCTCCACTATACCGGTAATACAAAGGGAAACTTTCCTCCTCTCGCTGGCTGATAAACTGATCCAGCCAGAAATAGTCGATTCCAGTACACTCAGATTTCAGATTTACTTCTGATTGTGTTGAGGCTGGACCTGTATAGTTTATGATATTTTCTCTTACTAGAAATATCCATTATTGATAATTGCTTTCTTCATTTCTTATTTTGATTTTTAAAATTTATTTATTTATTGTATTTCAAGGAAGGGTCTATAAGGTGTCCAGGGTCTCACTACTAGATCGGACTCGTAGTGATCTGCCTGTTTTCAGCCTCCCAGGAGCTGGGATTACAGGTGTGCGCCACTGTGCCCAGTCTCAATTGCTGTCTCAGCCCACCCTCGGGGTGGGGCCAGAACGGCAGGCCTGGAGATTGAACTCCCGGCCCCTGTACCTGCTTGCAGGTGTCTGTTTCTTATTTTAACATATCTTATTTCTAAAGGCTCTTCAGTTTTATAGTATGCGTGCAAAATAAATAAATAAATAAATAAATAAATAAAAATTAAGAAATGCCAGTAAAGGACAATGGGGTAAAAAAGTACAGTGGAGACCTGTGTGAATTTAAGCCACACAAGTCGTATGGCAAAGGGCACCAATGTGACCAATGTGGTCAGGAGAGGGCCACATTTGGAGCTGGAATCTCTTAACAGCTGATGAGAACAGGGAAGCTTGTCTCCCTTACCAATTTATAGAACTCATGAGGTAAAATTTAAACAGTTAAATAGGTGTAAAGCAATCATTTCTGATACGGAACCTAAAAGCATTCCCCTTGGGTCCTCAGTGCAGACAGCACGAGGAAATGTGACAGAAGGCAAGTCGGGTGCCATCGTAAGTCACATTACTGAGAAATTAGACACCTCGCTTTTGATACAGTTGCCTTTTGCAGTCTCCTCCTTCCCTAATTTGTATTAGAAACTCTGCATTTGTGTTTACGGAGGTCTGGTTCTGAGACAAGTTTGCCCTCAGTATATGAGTTGCTTCCCCCTCTCATCCTTTTGTGCCCCTGCCCTGCGTTTTCTGTGTCCAGGAGCTGCTGTAATTTCCTGTGATCGTTCCTACTCCTTAGTCTGCCTGCTAGTCCCAGTGGACCCATGGAAGATGTATTGGCTCCATGCTGTGTTGTAACAAAGCAGACATGACTTGAACGAGGTTGGGAGTCCCTAGTGGTCTTCCCTGGGTGAACATCAAGTTTCAGGAAGGATGTGGAGGCTCTTGGGGAGAATCTGCCCCCTTACCTTTGCCAGCTTCTAAAGCCACTTGTGTGTTCCTTGGCTCTGTCTTCTTCCAGCCATCATGGTACTCTGACCTCTGCTGCAACTATCTCAACGCCTTCTCTATCTTTCCTGTCCCCTCTTCTTCTTCCAGAACCTTTGTATTAGGCTGGGCCACCTGGCTAACTGAAGGAGATTCCCCTATTTTAAGAACCTTGATTTCTTTTTATTTTTTATTGGTACTGGGACTCAAACTCAGGACCTTGCTCTTGTCTGCTGGGCAGGTGCTTGTGCCCTGAGCAAAACTGGGCATGGTGGTGCAAGCCTAAAATTCCAGTACTTTATAAGGTGAGGCAGGAAGATCACCATATATTTGAGACCAGCCCTGGACAATATAGTGAGCTCAAGGCCAGCCAGGATTGCATTGCCAGACTTTTTTTTTTTTTTTAAATAAAAACAAATAAAACCCAAACCAAACCAAAACAAAACAAAAAACCCCAACTTAAATCACACCACACTTAATAAGATCACACATGAAGAATTCCCCTAGCCACGTAAAATACCATGTTCACTGATCCCTGAGATTGGGTTGTGGATGTCTTGGGCCCAGCAGACACTGCCCTGCTAAGCTGACGTTATTCTAAGAGCCAGAGGAGCTGGGCTATGTGTCCTGCTATACGTTATGTAAGCATGATTGGCCAGTGTGCCAGGCAGCGTTCAGACAATGAAGCTGGCTCAGGCCACAGGGTTCAATATAGGGAACGAATAAATGGGAACGAATTACGTAGGTGATGCTGGAGCTGGAAACAAGGGGAGGTGAGGAGGCTCACCCACCACAGTGCTACTAGAATCTGGGAACCAAGGTGGCAGGCTCGAAGCGTGGAGTAGGTGTTGCCTGGCAGATGCTCAGATGGTGTCACCTGCGAGGGGAGAGGCAGGCGGTGCTGTGAGAACAAGCAACCAGTCACCCTGTGCGCCTCTGGGTGAGAGAGTGAGCATGAGCAAGGGGAGACAGGGATCTGGGGCCGGTTCTTTAAGTCTTGTTATAAGCCTTGGCTGTCAACAAAGGGAGGAAAAGAAGGTGTTTGTGAGCTTGTGCCGGGGAAGACTGGAGTCGAGGCATGCACCATAGCATTTCCCCAGTGAATGGATCTGAGAAGATTTTCAGCCACTTTGAAAAGAGCAAACATTTTTTTCCTTGTGTACCTGAATGGATGACAGTTCCTTCTGTTCTTTCATCTTGCCGCATTTCTTCTCTTTGTCCTGCTTCCACCTCATCCCTTCTTTTTCCCCTCTCCCTTTTTCTCTCCTTTGGCCTCCTTTCCTTTTTATTCCCCCTTATGTCTTCTTCTACTTTCCATCAATCTGCTTCGTCCATTTCCTGCTCTCCTTCAAATACAGATTCTATTGGCCAACAAATGCATTCTAGTAAGCAGGAGTGTAGTTGCATGGCTGTCTCTTCCTTTCTTTCTTTCTTTCTTTCTTTTTTTCTTCTGTATTTAGTACAGGGTTTACAGACAGGGTCTCACCATGTAGTTTGGACTCTTAGTGATTCTCCTGTTTTCAGCCTGCCAAGTGGAGCATGCCACCACACCCATTCTCAATCCCCATCTTAGTGCGCCTCAGGGGGTGGGGCCAACACGGCACACCAGGAATCAAACCCCAGCCACTGCACTCTGCCTAAGCAGGTGCTTTAGTCCGCTGCGCTATCTGGCCAGCCCTTCTCTGACCTTCTTGTTTACCTGTTTGAGTTCACATTTTGGTTGCAGTTCTCAGGAACAGGGACTTTAGAATTATCTCATTAGCATCTATTATCCATACTTCTATCTTAAGAAGCATTTTGGAAATCCTTGTACGACCCAAATTAATAATGAACATAAAATTATATGTCATAAACATGCACTAAAAAATAATAACCATAAGAATGAAAATGGAGAAAGGGCAAACCATGGTGGTGCACACCAGTAACTGTGGCACTCGGGAGGCTGAGGCAGGAGGATCACTGTGAGTTTGAGACCAGCCTGGGCTGCAAAGTGAGTGCATGGCTAGCCTGAACTGCCTAATGAGACTCTGTCACAAAAAAGACAAAGAGAAAAGGAAAAAAAAAAAACAAAAAAAAAACAAGGAAGAAAAGTCAATGGAGAATGGGAATTCAGGGAGGGAGGGAAAGATGTGTGCAGGAAATAGAAGATTATAAAACCATAGGGGTGTTAGGTACACGCACCTACATCCTGAGATGAATATAAACTTCACATACTACACACAGGTACTAGAAGAGAAGAACCCGCATTAGGCCAAGCTGTGTGGTTTCCTCTGTAGCTTTGATTCCATGGCACTTTTCTGGATGCTCTAAGGTATATTTGATGCATGTTCTCATGAAGCCCACCTCCTGGGCCATTGTAGGGCCCATGTAGAAGGGCTTGCCCAGCTAAATCTCATGCCCTTGATTCTCAAGCAAAAGCCTGGGACCTCAGATTTCTGGGATTTTAACCTCTTCTTGATTATCTTAAAGGGCAAAATGTTTTTAATAAAAGATAATGTTATGGTTTCTGTCTAGATGCCCCCAAAGCCTCGTGCAGTCATAGGATTTCTGTGGAGGTGGCCGAATCTAGAGTGCACAATGCTGGGATTAAAGATGGGTGATTTCTGGATCAGTTTATTGATTGTCCTAATCCTGGCCCACTGGATACAATATAAGGGACAGAAAGAGCCTGGTCCCCCTCTTTTGCTCCTGTTTTTGTTGTCTTCTACCACCATGAGCTGTTAGCCTCTGCCCCGTGCCACCCTGCCTTAGAGCCAGCAGATTATGAAAACTCTGCCAACTGTAAATTAAATAAACCTTGTTATTTTCAACTTTGGTTGCCTCTTGTTTTGTCTCAGCAAGGGGAGAAAAGACACTAAGACAGACGGGCTGCTGGCGGGAAGAGAAGAAGTCCTTGAACACAGTCATTTCTACTCAGATACTTGCATTTGTTAACTGCTAGAGCAGTTGAGCTCCTCTCAGGGCCACAGGGGCAGAGCATTGAGGTAAGCCTCCATGGGCGATGTCACACACGGCCTTCCATTCTTGATTTCCTGGGATTCAGACTTGGCTTTACCACTTTCTACCTGTACAATCTTACATCACACTTACCCATTTCATGCCTTAATTTACTCAGCTGTAAAATGCAGAGGGCAAAAGCATTTGCCTGTAGCAAAGTTGGGAGAAAGAAGTTGATGAAAGCTGCTTATAGCAATGTCAGGCAACCAGTAAGAACTCTGAAAAATTTTTCTTGTCTTCGTATTTTTCCCTCTTCCTTCTGGATACTGTTATAAGTATCTGTTTCTATTACACTTGCGTTTTTAAGTATGGTATATATTGGTGTATTAATGTAGTACATTAAGAATGTATCTATTATATTCTCCTAAAATATGTAATGCGTATATATTTCTGCAAATGTTATTTGTTTTCAGGCTGTGCATTTTCTTGTTTCTTATTTTTTTTTTAACCCAAGGTTGTGCTTCTGAGATTTTCTATGTTTGCACAAGTTCATGATTTTTACCTGCCTTGTCCCACCATGCATGTAGACGTGCCACACATACTCAGCCACTGACCTCGTGATGGTGGCCTAAGCTACCCCTCATTGATTTCCACAAAGGAGCCCATGACAAGCACAGGGCACAGGAGGAGGGAGTCAGCAAGTCCTAGCCAGTGTGACTATAGTAGTTCATTCTTTTACCACAAGAGCACAAACATTTTGCATTTGCTATAATTTTCTCTTCTGACTAGATAATAAATACCTTTCCTAATCTAATGTAACATGGTATTTTCATTTCACTAATTTCAATTTTCTGATAATGTGAGATTGTACATCTGTTCTTTTGCCTTTTCAGTTGATACATGTTTTCATCTGCTTGGTATGTAGGGAACATGAGCTTCTGCTTCCAGGTATGGTCATTGCTTGCAGCGAATTGATGTTCTCAACAAGGCTTTAGAAAAAAGATCTTTTAAAAAATGTTTAAGGCATGAAAGCATTTGTGAGTAATCAATATTTGAAGATCAAAGTCCAAGAAGAAAGAAAGAGTTGCTCAATATTTTGCAGGAACTTCTAACGCTGGAACATTTGCCACTACTGTAATGGGGCACGAGGTTAGAAATTCAGAGTCCATGAGGGGCAGTTCATTCCATGAGCTGCTCCTAGCTTCTGGTCATCGCAGGCAATTGTTAGTGTTCTCTGGGTTATAGACACCAAGGCAGCCTCAGGCCTCAGTCTTCACAACTCTCTGTGTCTTGTTTTCTTCTCCTTTAAGGCACCAGGCATTGGATTAATACCAGCTAGAGTGACCAGTATAATCTGATCTGGAGATCTTTAATCATACTTGCAAGGTTCCATTTCCTAAAGCGGGTTACACTTGTAGGTAAACCTATGTTTTGGGAGGGTGGGATACCATTCAACCTACTAATGAACATAAATGTAAAGAATTATCCACAATGATATGTTGAATATAGCTTCTGTATCTACCACATTTAGAATCTCCTTGAATGAAGCAAAATGTATAGAAATGATATAATTAGAAAACAGTGTTACTACAAAAATGAAAATTATAGTTAAACACTATTGGGTTATTAACAAGCTAGTTCATAAATTAAGAAAAACATGATCTTTCCTTTCTTCTCTTTTCCTAAAAGCTTTTTTTTCTTTCTTTGCTTCTCATTAAAAGTCATCTTTGTATGTATTTTTTAGCATTATTCTTCTATTTTCTTCTCTTCCAAGATAAGGATAGAAAAGCAAGAAATATGCTGGGAGAAAACTCCATCATCCTTTTATTTAAATATTCTATAACTTTCAAGTACATGTCTAAGACATGCCCAAAAGCTGTATTTAAAGATCAGTGTGGACAATTACTTATGTGTTCTGCAGTAGCTGAAAGGTTTTTGATTCTGCAAGGCCTAAAGCATAGACTCTAAGCTCTCCCAGAGAGAAGACAAAGACTCTCTGATCTGGTCTCAGCAGACCTCACTTCTTCATATCCACCATTTCCTTTCTTTTTTCACTCTACCTGTGCAAAAGTTGGTGGTCTTCAGCATCCTCCAAGCGCAGTGCTGTGCTCCACGCCATTCTTTCCAACCTTTGTCTCCAAGGGGCCTTAGTTTGACTTAGCTACTTCAAAGGTCCACTTAGAATGCAAGATTGGAACATGTGCCTGCAGTTCTATACAAAGTCCGAGGAGAAAGTGGTCAACAATGACCGCCAAAGAGAAAGAGAAAATTCTTAGAGGGAAATTCTAAAGTGGACTGTGTAAAATGAGTCAGAACAAAGAGAAGAAGGCTTTCCTTGAAAGGACGATCAATGATGCTTTGGCTGATAGCCTTGTCCTTTTCCTTTGTTGCTCTCTGGCTTAGAGATATTGGGTAGACTCTGCCCTAACTTCACGAGTCTACAGAAGCCCGAAGTCCTGTCCTCTTAATAAACTTGAGTCTGCCTTGTTATGACCACACAGTAATCATTCTGTTTGGTCCTACAATGGATAGTGCAAACAGGTGACCCAATGCTTCTGGGCTGAATCAGTGTCAGTTCTCTGTGAGTTGGCCTTGGATTCTTGAAGGAGAACTCATCAGGTCTAGCTATGGAAAAGTTGGCAGAAGAAGAAGTGCTTGTCTCTAGTTTCATGGCAATGTGGAGACAGAGATAAAATAAAACACTGCTGTCCTGTGAGTATACTGAGTGTGAATGGGAAAAGTGTGTCTCAGTAGTTATCAAAGCAAGCTAAACCAGAAGTTTGTGTCAGGATTGCCCTTCCGAGTCTGGGCTTTGGAAAATGAGAAAACATAAGGGGAGGGATCCCAAGTCTATAAAGGTGGACAAACACAAAGCTTCATAGGCTGGGAGTAGATTTTGCTTTGCTGCTAGAAATGTCGTATATAGGAAACAAAGATTGTTTTCTGGACCTAAGACAGGATGACATAAACAAGACCTCCCAGGAGCCCATAATCAGGCAAATGGCATGTGAATGTGTCATTACTGGAGTTTTTCAGCACAGCGGGGATGGCCCTCAGTGGGAGCCACTTGAGAGGTCTTCGTGTAGTAAGAGAGAAGGTGACACCAGATGTCACTGCAATCTCTAGCACTTAGACATCTCTGGATACTGTTGTGGCTCCCACAGTACTGCTTGAAGTTGTCTCATTTAGATCAACAGTATCATAGGATGCTGGCAGATTTGGGTTTCATTTTCCCTCTGGCTTGCGAGGGAGCTATATTTACTGAAAGAATCTTAACTTCCCTTAAACTGATATTAGACTGACAGGAAAATAACATGTTTTGGAGCTCACTTTAGGCATTCCACGTAGGTAATATGTATAAAGCTAACTAAAGCGATCATAAGCAAAGTATAGAGCCAGGACACATTTTCATTCTGGCTAATTTGGCTCAGAACAATCAGTTTTGAGTATTATTTATTGTATATACTATGAAGAATTTACTGGAGTAAGCAAGAGCAATACCTCAGAAGTATTAGAATTTTACAACACCTCTAGTATCTGCTCTCAAGATTTAGTGTTTTCTTAGCGAAAAACACATGGCTGCCACTGTGTTTTTGAGTGAATTTAAGTAATAAATTTTTGACTGCATTTTGTTTCAGTGAAGGGGAGCCTAATGTGAATTGGTATTTATATAGTTTCACACCAAGATGGTTTGACCTTTTCTGGACTGTACAAGTGTAGTAAAGATAATTTTCCTTTAGGGAAAGGAAGGGAGGAAGAAAGAAAGAAATAAAAGAAGAAAATGAAGGAGAGAAAGAAAGAAGATAGGCAGCAAAAAATAACAAAGACAATCCTCCTATAAGAGCAAATTTGGCATAGTTTGCACATTCTTTGCTTTACATTGTCAGGACTTGTCCTCCTGGTGGATGTCATAAAACATGTGACTTTCACTTTTTCTGGTCATATGTGACCAAGTTATTCTGAGTTATTAGAGTACATGGGCCTGATTTCACAGCTGCCTCACTCAGCCTGTTCTCAGTTCCTCTCTGTTGCATCAGCTGGCAGAGTTAACAAATACTTATTATTCTGTGAAGGTTCTGCTATGATTTGAACACATCCTGTATAATAGCCAGGTTTGAAACTTAGTGACCAATAGAACATTAAGAGGTGGGAATGGCATGGGGTGATTAGACTATGAAGGCCCTTCCTCTGGAATGGGATTAAGGGCTTCACAGAAAGAAGCTTACATGTAGCATTCCATTCTCTTGCCCTTCTCCCTCTGCCAAGTGAGGATTTCTGTATCTCTTTTCTAGAGAATGCAGAATCAGGACACCATCTTGGAAGCAGAGGGCAGCCCTCACTGAACAACAGTCTGCGGACGACTTGAGCTTGGTCTTCTCCACTTCTGGAACCATGATAAAAATAAATCCCAACTGATGTATTTTTATAGCAGCACAGTTGGACTAAGATGGCTCATTCTCACTTTAATTTCCTCAACATTTGAGTGGACGGATGAATCTGAAAGGAGATACCAAGTTTTGAGAAGTTTTTCAAGATGGTTCATGAATATTAGTGCCTTTCTTCTCTCATGCTTGCTAACTTATTCTGTGATAGGGAATTTTCAGTGTAGCTATATGTTTGTTGAGTTTATTTAGTTTTGCTCATTCATTTGATTGATTTAGAGGACTTAACATCTTCGCACAGATAGATAATCCCTTTAGCTACTCATTACATTAAATTTCTTTATTTAAAGTTTGAAATAGCAAGTACTGATCGTCCTCATCTTTGTGCCCAGTTAGCATTGTTGAGGGTATATGTGAGCATTTACATAAAAGAGAGGCAGATTTGAGAGAGTAAAATTTTAAGTTATTAAAATTCATAATGCCATAACACAGGGCACCAGAATCTCATTGTCTGGGTAATCTTTTTAGTGTACTTATTTTCTGGATAAGTAAAATTTATTTATCTGTATTTAACATGTTATGGAAAGATAATTAAAGCTCTTCAGTTCTTCTATATGTAAAGAAATTAGAAGTCTCCATTTTGTCCTCACTAGTAAAAAGTCAAATGGACTCAAATAAAATTGCTTCTTAAACTGTCTGTGAGAGAGGTCAGGACATGGAAAACCACTCCTGCCTGGACTGGTGAGGCAATGGACTGACCCAGGGGGTTACAGTTTACCTCAGCAGAATCTTAGGAGCAGATGCTACTCTAGGAACTGTTGCTAAGGTGAGGCGACCTGTGCTGTAGTGGACAAATTTCTGGAGGACTCATAGTGACCAAGTCAGAGAGTTTAAAACTAAAAGGAATCCTAGGCATGGCAGATTATATGAAAATCCTTTTGTAGTTGCAGTGGTGTCCACTGAGGACAGTAGGTAGAGAATAGCAGTGAGGTACATTGTTTGGCTTCATAAGCTCTCCTCTCAGGAGAATGTATAGAATGAAATGTTAACTTGATCAAGTTTTACCAAAGCAGAACTGAACTAAGTTGGAAATGGTACTATGCAATACAGCAACTACTGTCGAATCTGTATTATTTTGTTTAGTGAAATTCTGTATCATCTCTAATTTTTTATTGCTATTTTGTATTCTCTTAAAAACAAACAAACAAAAATCAAAACTGACCTTAAGACAGTGGTTCTTAACCTTTCTAATGCTGTGATCCCGCAGTACAGTTCCCTCATGTTGCGGTGACCCCCAAACCAAAAAAAATAACTTTGATGGCTACTTCAAAACTGTAATTTTGCTACAGTTATGATTCAGAATGGCTTTAGGCAACCCCTGTGTTTTGGTCGTGTGACCCCCACTGGGGTCGTGACCCACAGGTTGAGAACTGCTGCCTTAAGAGAAGAAAATATCTAGACTCATGTTAAAGATTGGGAGAGATTTAATTATTGATCTATAGAGTACTCCTTTTATATCTTGCCATCATACTTTTAAAAACTGCATTTATTTATTTATTTATTTATTTATTTGTTTGTTTGTTTGTTTGTTTATGTTATGGTTGGCTCAGCCTGCCCTGTAGGTGGGGCTGGTGGAACATGTGGTACCAGGGATCAAACTGCAGTCCCTGCAGTTGATTAACCTTGCCCAAGCAGGTACTTTAGAATGTTGAGCCATTTTGCCAGTCCTTACTATCATATTTAAATAGATATGCTTACAGCATTTTTAATGCTGTACATCCTATCTAGCTATTGAAAAACCATAGGAGAACCCATACTAAAAGGCAAAAGAAGAACAATTAGAAGACACAAACTAGATATCAGAAATGAACTTCATAGGAATTGATAGAAATATCAGACTAGGAATTTAAAATGATAATGATCCCTATGCTAAGGAGTCTAGTGGATAATGTAGCCGGTATGAAGAAAAAGTTGTATGATGTAGCTAGAAAGATGAAAAGACTATAAAAGAACAAAAAAATGCCAGACATAAAGGTAGAAACAAACAAAACAAGAAATACACACAAAGCAAAAACAAACAAAGATGTAAACACTAGCAGAAATGAAGAATAACTCTGATGGACTTGTCAGTAGAGTAGGCATAGCTGGCTTAAAACAAAAAACAAGACCAAGTTAACTCTGAACTTGAGAATGTCTTGGTCGAACTTTCTGAAACTGAAAAACAAAGAGAAAGAAAGGAAAAACAACAGAACATGATATCTCAAAAGCCATGCAACAGCTACAAGAGTTGTAATGTATGCCCAGTGGAAATGATAGAAGAAATAAAGAGGAAGGAATGGAAAAAGATTTGAAGCAGTAATGATAAGTTTCTCCAATTTCCATGAGTCCAAATTTCAAGATACCAAACAGCTGCAACAACAACAGACATGTATCCAGGAAGCCTAGGAAACACCCAAAGGCAAAAACATAAAACAGCAAGAGTACAACCAACAAAACAAAATCACTGCATGTTAAGTGTCAGAAAATCAATGGCAAGGGAAAAAAATCCTGAGTGAGGTCTGATGAGGTAAACAAAGATAAGAATTACGTTCAACTTTGCACATCAGTAGACTAAATGTACCAATTAAAAGAGAGGTTATTGGAGTACATTAAAAAAACAGAACGGAACTCTTTTGTTATGTAAAATTTGGTGTCTTTTTTTTTTTTTTTTTTTTTTTTAGGTACTAGGGATCAAACTCAGGACCTTGTGCTTGCCAGGCAGACGCTTATGCTGCTGAGCTATCTTCCCAGCCCTGTATGGTGTCTTTATTCAACAAAATATCACACAAAGATTAAAGCCAAATTATGGAGAAAAATATGCCATGTTAACACTAATCAAATGAAAGCAACTACAGCTATATTGTTTTTAGATGGAGCAGGCTTTCAGTCAATGGACAGATTGGATAAACTGAAAGTCAGTAAGGACATAGCTATCTCCCCAGCACCTTAAGTCAGGTACATATAACAGACATTTGTAGGCAGCTTTGTCCAACAGTAGCAGAAATGATATTTTTCTCATGCCCACATAGAATCTTCATTAAGATAAACCACATTGTGGCCATAAAATATATAATAATAAACTGAAAAGAATTTAAATCATAATAATATCTGCTCTTAGATTATGTGGAATTAAATTAGAAGTCAGTAGCAGAAATATAACTAAACTTACACACTTGCAGCTAACTGATCTTTTACAGAGATGTAAACAACACATGTTAAAGGAAGGACTGTCACTTCTGCAAGTGCTGGTAAACTTGTATATCCACATGCGGAAAAATGAGAATGGGCTCCCTGTCTTTTGGTTATAAAGATGAGAGCAATGTGCATTAAAGACTTAACTAAAACTGTGAAGATATTGGAGAACAACACACAGAAAATACATTATATCATTGAAACTGGCAAGATTATTTAGATAAGACTCCTAAAGCATGGGAAGAAAAAGCAAAAATAGAGGATTAGGATTAAACTAAAAATCTCCATATACCGAAGGAAACAATGAGGAGAGTGCACAAACAGAATAGTGGGAGAAGATATTTATAAACTATGAATCTGATACAGGATTAACATTCATATTATATAAGGTACCCAAAGAACTCTAGACAAACCAAACAGACAAATAAAAAGTCAAAAGAGCAACTGATGTAGCTAGTCATTGCTTTGAAATTCTGTATCATTTTTATTGTTTTTTCTTTCTTTTTATTTTTTTCAGAATAGAAAATTTATTGGGAAAGAAAGCTTCTGTCCAAGAGGGGAACAGAAGGGGGGCCCAAATGGGTTGCCTGCAAAATTGTCTTTCTTTAGAGGTCTTCTAGGGCAAAACCATGTGATCAGTGGACCTAAGGTGAAACAAGGGGAACTTGCTTAGGTGGTCATGAGGTGGGACAAAGTCATGGCTGACCAATGAGATTACAAGCATCACTGCTCGGGTAAAATTGATTAAATCGGGAGCAAATTGGGAAGCAAGTCATGTAGCAAGTGACATGAATATGGAATAAGGGTTCTTTCTCTTGGGGTTGGCTCCTTTAGGCTCTTTTAGGGTGATGATACTTATTTAGAATATCAACCCCTATACTTAACTTTGAGTGGTCGGCTGCATTTCTTTACTCTCATTTCAAGGTCTGGCCCACAGGTGTCTGTCCCTTGCAAAGCTGAATAGTCAAGTTGCTTTCAATATTGTCCTGGAGGGCCTGGCCCTATCTGACTGCCTATAATATTTTTATCTAATTTAGCTGCCTACAACATTCTCCTCTCTGAAGAAGTAACCCGAACTGCCGTGAGGGAATTATGGGCGATGACCGTTCTTTCTTCTTCAGCCTGGAATGGGTCATACTTATAATTGGCAGTCAGAGGCACTCTTTAGAGGGTCTATCTAAAGGCCCTCAATAGACACCAGACACTTTCATCTTGGGTAGACGTATAGCTTTGAGTCTGGAAGAGACAAAACCAAACAATTAAGTACACATAGGCCAAATAATAAGATTAATCAGGCATATTTATTATAGGTTTTACCTGTACAATTACCTGGGTTTTGGTATCTTTTAGGACACAAATTTGAGAGATTCGCACATGTATAATCAAAGCATGAGTATTTGAGCTAACACATTGGTATTTGGACTCCTTTGTATGTGGAATCTGACAGTTTGGTATATGTCTCTTTAACTTATAATTATTTCTAAATTTTGAGAACTTATGAAAATCAGGTTAATACCTTATCTTTTTTCAAAGTTTTTAATTAGTCTAAGTACAGCATGGTATATTTTTTTAGTTACATCATATGAGAGAAGTGGCATCAGCAAGTTATTTTTAGTTGTATAAGACTTTTTTGTAAACATTTTTGTCTTTTAATTGAAAAACACCCATAAACATTGACGGAAATTATAACATCTTTAAAAAAGTCTAATAATCTTTACCAAATAGCACATATATAATGTATTATAAGACATTAGGCAATCTTATTTTTGAGAAATCTAATCTATAAGATTATACTTGTATTTACTATCAACATGAAGTACATGAGTTGAATCAGAAATCAACCAGGCAAGCTTAATATATTTATCAATACACAGCATTTAGGTTAAACCAATGTCACATTTAATGTTTTTGATATGGTCCCCATTGTAAGCAAGGGACACTGTTGAGGGTTTTTTTTTTTTTTTTAATATTGTAGCTGAGTTTTATGTCCCAAATATAAGGGCTGATTTTATGTATAGGCCCAAAGCTATTGAACACTGTGTAGCCAGTGTCTTTAGAACTTTTTAGGCTGATAGGATTTTTATTTGTCTTTGGGGATCTGTTTTAACTAGCAAAATACCTTTTAAGTCTTATACATGAACAATATATAACATTTATAAAAACTAGTCAGCATAATTTTGATTAGTTAGTAGCTTGAATACAGTGTAGTATCTTAGTTACAGCTAAAGCAAGATGTCTTTTAAAGTCTGTTTTTTTGGGAGGTATGACAACTGGAAGGAAAGTCAGGGATGGAGAAGAACAGAGACCTGTGCCAATGCCAGCAATAGGCTGGGTTTCTCTCTAGTCACGATTACTCAGGGCTCCTCTGTGGAAATGGCAGGTAGAGATGACAGTCTGGCCAGAGAGAAGAGGCAGGCCCAGTGCCCTTTAGTCCTACTGGACCATATGGGAAGCTGAGTCTGAGCTCTGGGGCCTCCACCTCAGAGTGCAGTCTCACTTCTAGCAGCTGCCTTGGCAGTCAGGGCATGGCTTGTGGGCCTCTTAAGGCAGTCTTTCTTGTAGTGGCCTGGCTTCCGACGGTGGTAGAAGATGAACCTCATCATTGTTGAGCTCTTTTTGGAACCCAGAGAATCAGCGCTAGGATCTGTATTGAGGTAAAAAAGGCAGCGAATTTTGATCTCTTGTTTTCTCTCCCTGGTTTTCTCCCAGTTCCAATTATAGGACTAAGGAAACAATTTTTGTTATAGTATCAAATGTGTTATGTGGAGCAAAAGCTATCTTTTGTAACTCTTTTTTAATATCTGGAGCTGACTGGGTAATGAGCTTACCTCTAAGAGTCATTTGTTCCTCTATTGAATTAACATCTCATAAAGTATACTTTATCAGTGCCTCTATTAAACAATTTAAGAAATCAGAGGGGTGTTTATCGTTTTTTTTTTTGGTAAATAGCTAAAATTAACTGAAGGCTTGGTTCTGGTTCTTAGGCCTTTAAGAATATACACTAGAAAGTAGATTTTTTTTTTTTTTTTTAAACCAATCTCCTGTCTGGCTATTAGGCCAGCAGGGGTCTGACTATTTGGGTGTCAGTGGCAACAGGTAGTTCTACTGGTCATCTTTGGGTTTTTAAAAAATTAACAATTATCATATTTATCTCTAAATGCAATATCAGCTTGTAATGTTGTATTTATCATTAGAAGACAAAGCTTGATTTTAGATTAACATTTATAACAATGAGTAAGTCCTCAGTCATAATAAAATATTAATGTGCTTACCAGTCTTTTTTTTTTTTTTTAATCTGACTTCTGTTTTAGGTCACAGAGAAAAAGATATATGAACCCTGGAAGTTTTAAATTATCTTATGTACTTTTTTAAAGAGTATTGTCCTTGGGGGCTGGCAAGAGCTCCGTGGCACAAGTGCCTGCCTGGCAAGTACAGGGTCGTGAATTTGAATCCTGGTCCCACAAAAAAAAACAAAAAAAAAAAACAAAAAAACAAAGCGTATTGTTCTTGAAAAGCTTGTATAAACTTAGCAGCTTTGTAGAGGACCAGATTGCAGCTGGTCTAGAAGCTCCACCTTCTAGACTGAAAAGGTAGAGTTGGGTAGGGGAAACCTTATTTTTAGCAATGTTGGATGAGGCTGTGACTAAGGCTGTCTTGTTCTCAGGATCTGGGGTGGTGGAGGTCTTAGGATCTTGAGGTTTCTGGTCTCCCTGTGGCTCATGTTCACACTGTAACATTAAATGAGGTCTACTTTTTAATGCAAAAACATCTGAACATGAGGCGTTTCTGACAATAACTTTTAAGTTGTAAAGCGGCATCATAATTTATACTTTCCACTGCATCTCATTTTGGCTCTAGTGGGTATGCAGGCCATGCACGTGTGCAGAAAAATATTAAACAGTTTTTTTCTCAGCGTATATGGATCAAATGTCTTCCAGTGTTTAATGCTGCACTCTAAAGGGTTAAGTGACTTTGTGAGATTCCCATATCTCTGTCCAGTGACCTCAGTGGATGACCTCCAATTGATGAAGGAAAAAAAAACTGATCTTTTAACATGAACAACATTTGAATGAGTTCGTGGTCTCTAAAACCGAAGAATGAATTTTAGGAATGAGACAGAGGTTTAGAATAGAAAATTTATTGGGAAAGAAAGCTTCTGTCCAAGAGGGGAACAGAAGGAGGGCCCGAGTGGGTTGCCCCTGTTTTTTCTTTTTTCTTTTTTGTCTTTTTGAGACAGGGTCTCAGTATGCAGTTGAGGCTGGCCTTGAGCTCACTTTTGTAGCCCAGGCTGGTCTCGAACTCGCACCGATCCTCCTGCCTCAGCCTCCCAAGTGCTGGGATTACAGGCGTGCGCCACCACGCCCGGCCCCTGTTTTTTCTTTAAAGTAAAAAATAAAATATAAAACCAACAAAAAATAGCCACATCTCGAAAAAAGATACACAATGGTCAAGAAATATATTTAAAATTTTTCAGTATCTATAGTCACTAAGAAGTTAAATCAAAAACACAGTGAAATGTCACCTCACTCTAATTAGAACCACTATTGTGAAGAAGATAAAGATAAAATGCTGATGTGGAAGGGGAAAAAGGCAACACTTGAATACTGTTGGTGAGAATTTAAATTAACACACTCATTACAGTGCAAAACTGCCCTAAAGAGTTAAAGATACACTTACTATGGACCCAACAGTCCCATTCCTGAACACATATCCAAAGGAGATAAAATCAGCAGGTTGAAAGGAGATCTGCCCTTCCAGGTTTATTGCATTACCAGTCATAATAGCCAAGAAATGAAAATAACATTATCTATCAAATGATGGATTGATGAAGGAAATATGTGTTTATATACCACTGAACACTATTCACTCATATGAAGGGTGATATTTTGTGATTAGTGACAACATGGATGAAACGAGAGATGATTAAGTTAAGTGAAATAGTCCAGAGACAGGAACACAAGTGATCAAACTCAGACGTAGAAGCTGACAGCTGAGCCTAGAAAGGTGGAGGGTAGTGATGGTTACCAGAATCTGAGAAAAGGGAGGGCTGGAGAAAGACTGATTAGTGGGTACTACATTGGAGTAGGATAAGAGAACTAGGTTCTGCTAATCCACTGCACACTAAGATGAACAAAGACAACAAGGATGTGCTGTATTCAAAAAAAGGTTACTAGGGAATATTTTGTTTCCACCACAAAAATGAGAACTGAGAAAATAGATACATTTATCCTCATTTGAATATCATATGTATATATATATATATATATATATATATATATATATATATGAAGCATCACATAGTGCCCCATAAATGTATGCAACTTAGATGGTTCAAGATTTAAAAATGAAATTTAAAAATTATAATAAAACATTAATAAATACCTAAAATACTCAATCTCCCCAACTCCTGTCCCACTAACAAGTTTTTGCCAGAACCAACCTTTAGAACACAGATCTTATAAATATTGATATGATATGTATATTTGTTTTTTTCTCCCCCAGTTATAATATTATTGATTAGTATATGTTAGGGAATAGTACCTGTCATGGGATATTGTGAAACTTAGAAAGCAAATGCATCTATCTCTTTTTTGAATTGATCACTGAGGAATCTGGCCCAAAGCAAACATTTAAGCTGACTCTTCTCTAATTGCTGAGTCCCAACTGGACCAGGAGAATGATCAGAACTGGAATTGGGAGCCGACTGAAGAGAGAAAGTGAAGAAAGCAGCAAGCCTGGAAAGGGCTGGAGGGACACTTAGGACAGTGTGGTATGTCTGAAAACTATAGCCAATGGTTGGCAGAAACCAGAGCCATGCCCCGACTGCGCCTGGCCTGGAGAGCTGGCATTGGCTCCCTCTTTCTCTTGCTTCCTGTCATTGAATCAACTCTCATTTTTCGGTCTGGTCATCTGAACTTTTTCTTGAAAGACAATTGGTCCACAGAGCTGGGGTGGCTCAGAATGAAGAGGTCCAGAGCCACAGCAAAGTGGGATCTGTTTGGGGATTGAAACAGAGCCAGGACAAAGAAGTGGACGGGTGGAGCAGAGGCACCAACCTCAGGAGGCTGAGCGTTTGGGTGGGAGAAGGTGGACGCTGAAGAAAGCTGCAGGAGCCCTAGGTGTTTTGAGTGTCTCCTCTTTTCTGTCTTAGAGGTTCGGCATCTTACTTATAGCACTGTCTTTCTGCCTCCTCTCGGCCACATGACCTAGATTTATTATTGGTACCTGTTTGTGATACTTAATAGCTACTTTCATTGTGGGTAACTGGTTTGTGTACACATCACATCTTAAACCTTTTCATGTCCCCTATCCCCATTTCATGACCTATTTTGATTCTCCTTTAGCCTGACATGCCACTGGCAGCTGCTTTCACTGTTTTCTAGCACTGAATTCTAGAGAATGGAAGTTGCTTGGTTCTGATTATCCTTTGCTGTCTGTTATCTACTATCGATTATCTATTCCTGTTTTTAAAGGAATACACTACTGATCCAGTTAGCTGTGGCTGGCCATACAGCTTGGGTCCTGTGGTGGGCAGTTGTTTCATGAGGCTGAGAGTGGGCAGTTTCTCTTGACAGTCTAGGTGGGAAACAGACCTCATACATGTACTCGTAGGGCAAACTATGGTTATAAATGTTGGAACTGGCTTTTGCTTCCATCCTCATGCCTTTTCTTTTTTACCCCAATGCTTCAGCTGAAATAAAACTTTGCAAAATTTTTCACTTTATTTTCCAGAAGATGAAGAAGATCCCTTCTCATATGTAAAGGTTTTTCAGGTGTTGTTCACACCACCAATGGAAATGCGGGGCAAAACAACCCCATTTATATTGTAGAGCCTGAAAACGCGAGCTAGAGGCTTCCTACTCCTTTGGATCGCCAATTGATTTCTTTCTTTCCTCCTTTCACACTGCAGTGCAAGGGGATTAGGATTTGCAAAGGGAAATTTCTAAGTGGGGAAGAAGAGAGTGACAGATGTTTTTTTTGAGTTTTGGATCTCTAAGAAGTTAATTTCAGGAACCTGAGTTTCCTTCATGCTGTCTTGTAAGTCAGTTTAAAAAGCATCACATTCAAGTGGAAAGTAGCTACCACAATCCTCCCAGTTTGCTGAGGCCACTGCCAGTCACAGGGGTTGTAGATGGAGGGAGGACTGGGAACCTGACTGAACATAAAAGGTGTGTGTGTGTGTGTGTGTGTGTGTGTGTGTGTGTGCATGTGTGTACCCACGTGTGTATTTGTTTGTGTGCATGCCTATAAACCAGAGAAAGAAAAAAGGGAATAAACACTGGTGTTGGTGGCTGGGTTATTTTATGAGCATACTAAAACAGATTTCTACTGGAAATATGTGAAAAATAGCATCATTTCTTCTTTGTTATGCTTCAGATGTGTCTCAGCTTTCTGTAAATAGATATTCACCACCACACTAATGTTAATACTTGTTGAGACCTATTGAATTCTGCTATAACTTCTTAAGTGCATATTATGTTCTGTAACTTTAACGGCTCACAAAACCCAGACATGTTGCTACTTTCCCAGCTGACAAATTAGGCAGCCACACACCAAACTCTTAGACCATGCTAGGCACCAAGGGCAGGGAAAAAGTGGTACTGAAGTCTTTCCGTCTGAAACTAAAATTTATGTCTCTGGACCGTGCCGCACACCCTCCTTGCATTCTTGTCTGAGTGTTAAGTTCAGGACTCGAGGACAGAAACGATGGCTAGAGGTGAATGCAGAAGAGCTGCAGAGATGTGGGAAGCATTTGTCTCCCCATCACACACCTCAAGAATTGTGTTCTCATCAGGTACCTGGTGTGTAAAGGCCTCAAGAGAGACTTCAGTCCATGAGCTGAAATCCCACTGATTAGGACTTCCCACAAAACCAGACAGAAGGCTGTCTCCTTCCTCATGCTTCCCTAGCGCTCCGCACCACCTTCGAGAACACAGTGCCTATCTCACAGCCACGAGAATGGCTATTCACACATCTGTTCTGCTTTGTTAAAATAGGAGTTCATTAAGGGCAGGTACGCCTGTCTTGAAATTGTTAACTCCAAAAATGTAGGATAACACTTGGGCATCCCCAGTTGGAAGTGGCCTTCAGGTGAGGTAGGAAGGGCAGAGGAAGTGTGGAAGGGGAATTATTTGACCTAATGTAGTCCTCTAGGAAAAGTTCAGCTCTAGTTATCTTTTTATAAAGCCTCATTTATTTTCACATTCTGCACCTGAAAATTCTAGTGCTCAAGTTAATCATTTTGCATTAACGCTGTCTTGTTTCTAAGGGAAGAACTATAAAACAGTTGATCTACAGTCACAGGCTGAACTTCATGAAATCTCTACAATCAAACAAAAACAGGACGGGCAAAGGGAGACAGAAGGGAGTGGGAGGATGGATAGCGAAGGGTCTGAGTAAAGGGTGGGAGAGGGCAGAGGGAGAGAACAGGAGGAAGGGAAGCTTATTGCCTTGGATATCACAGATAAATTCATTCAACTGACGTTCTCCTCAAAAGTAACTTGGACAGACGTCCTGCCTCTCCAGACAACATGAAACCAGAAGCTCTGGGCTTCTATTTGATCCATATTCTATGCTGTCAAGAATGAGATGGAAACGTTAGCAATTGGTTCTTCAGAAGCACCGGCCAACCCAGGGATGGAGAAGTGCAGAGATTCGGTCTTACAGGAAGAAGAGGGAGAACCATTGGGAGAAGATGCTGAGGAGCGCGATGCTTTGGTTCTTGCTGAAGGGGTATGGGAAGGTGCTTCCTCCTCTGCCAACCCATGGAGAGCACATCGCGATGTGTGGGACACAGGCGGGGAAGCGCAAGACAGGAAACGCACGGTGAGGTCTTCTTTCGATTCTGCTTTAAGAGGCTGGCCAAATAGTAGATTAAAGCAGGGGCCAGAGGTTCGATCCCCAGGGCTGCTTTGCCAGCCCCGCCAACCCCCACCCCCAGGGCACCCCCCCCAGCCCCTAGACAGCAACTGAGACTGGGCATGGTGGCATGCGCTTGTAATCCCAGATCTTGGGAGGCTGTAAACAGGCTAATCACTACGGGTATGATCTAGTGGTGAGACCCTGAACACTCTGTAGACCCTTCCCTAAAATACTAAATAAATAAATAAATAAATAAATAAATAAATAAATTAATAAAAATATAATCAGGTGTTTGGGGTTGATTATGTATCAAATATCTAGATCTAGATCTATCTGTCTATCTATCTATCTATCTATCTATCTATCTATCTATCTATCTATCTATCTATCTTATGTCTTTTTTTTTTTTCTTCCTGTATTTAAAACAGGGTCTATAGGGTCTATAGCGTCTCACTGCCTAGATCAGACTCATAGTGAACTTGCTGTTTTCAATCTCCCAAGTGCTGGGATTACAGGTGCCCACCACCACGCTCAGTCTCAGTGTGGCCCTGGGGGCGTGGCCAGCATGGCACACCAGGGGTTGAATTCTGGTCCTTGTATGTGTCTAAGCAGGTGCATTGGTCCGCTGAGCTATCAGGGCCAGCCCAGGATTTTATTTTAACTGACCACAAATTGTCCTTTGGATATCCACCTTGATCTTTTGTAGGTGTCAGCAGGCACTAACAAGTTCTCGTCTCTATGATATTTTTGATGTAATCACCTTACATTTGTTCCGGCCATTATTTTCAGGTCACACTTGACCTCAGGTCACTTTAGAATGGGGGAGAATTTCTAAGTCATTGTCTCATACTCCTGTTTGTAAGGAGGGGAAATTTGGAAGGTTTTGGGATTTCCATGGTGGGTGGGTGTATTGTCAACATGGATGAGTAGTTTTGGCAATGACTCATGTCATGTGTATTTTTAGTATTACATACTGAATTTATTTATATCTATTAATTTGTTTCTCTTTCTGATGGAGGATGCTGTGCTTTGCAGGGACTCAAAAGAAGAACTAAATTTGTTTTATTTAACTCTTTTGTTCATTGGAATATTGCCAGTTCAACAAAAGTGTGGGAGATATATCAGCCTAGAATAATAATATTCGAGCTAGAGTCCTTGATCTGATGGTCTGCTAGGGGCTCGTTATCTGACACAGAAGTCACGTTCTCTTCACTGCAGTTCTTTTCAGAGGTTAGAAGGTTCACGTTTCCTCCCAATTAGCATTATACAACTCTGTATATTCAGACCTTTGAAGAAGAATTCTGCAGTGTTCTGCAACTATGAGCTGCAACTAATAAGCAGCGATAGAAATCTGCTGTAAAATCACTTCGATACCTTGTATTTTTTTTTTTTTTCTCTTAGGGCTGTCATTTTCTCAGGAATATCAGCAGAAGAATTCGAAGGTAAACCTTACTTCATTGGCGATGGCCCCTGCCTGTCCATAGCATTTCTGAGTTCAGAGATCTCTGGGACTTTTTTTTTTTTTTTGTAAGAATATTTAATATTAAAATTATAGATAAGTCCAAAGTTATTTATAGAAATCAGAATGCTTGTGTGTGAAAGAGTGGGCTGGGAGCAAACTGAACAGAAAGGAAAGCATTACTTGGCATTCATTTTCTATGAAGATTATTTAAGATAAGGGCTAGATGACATCTGATGAATGGTTATTTCTAATTTAAATTATAGCCATCTACAAAACTGGGGGGGGGCGCGAACAGAGTAGGAGAATGGGAACAGATGACTATGAAGATGGTTCCCACATTAGGGGAAGGTCTAACAGGTGACACTGATATTCAGACACGTAGTAATCACTTGTATAATAAATGAACAATAGCCAAGCCACAATGAACTGTTGAACAAATCACCGAGTATAGAACAGCTTCATAGACCACTCTAATCTCATTTGTTATCCTTGTCATTTTTTCATGAGTCCAGAACTTTCTCAGACCTGTTTTCTTATGCCTGGGAAGGGATGGTTTATTAATCCACATTAGGGTGATAGGAAGCCAACCAAGAAGTTGTTCACCTGCCTCCAGGAAAATAGTTTGAGAGACATAAAAAAATCTTGTAAACTTTTTAAAGTGACAAATGACCTAGGAGTATGTTTCTTAAGATACAGCCAGATAATCTCATTAACTAACTGAGTTAAGGACACTTAATTAGAATTTTGAAATTCAAAGAGAAGTTAAAGAACAAAAGTTAAGTGTGCCATAAGCCCTTCGATCTGTAGGCAAACACTAATACCTACTGGAAAGAAGTGATCTTTCAATTAGATGGAAAATCAAATGACAAACATCATTATGTAAGGATGGCTATACTGAATATTGGACTGACTCAGTGCAGAGATTTGGGGAGGGCACACACTCTCAGAGCATTTGGTATTACATCTTTCTTATTTTCTCTGGTTTTAGTACAATGGATTACATTTCATAATGGTTATTATTACATGCAGACCTGGAATATAAATTAATCATTTAGATGTCTTATTGATAGAATTGGCTTAACCAGTTTTTAGACAATTAGACATGCATAACTGAATTCACCAACAGTATTTGAACATTCTGTATTTTGGAGTGGAAGAAAAAAGTTGTAAAGGGAAAAAAGTAAATGGCTGCTGTGTGGAATTTGGAGGCGATCTTTACAACGGTATCTACACTGGATAAAAAATGGCCAACTTAACATCGGTGAGAATTATTTTATAATGACAATGATTGATTTGAGGCCTGACTCTGTGCCAAGCATGGCTAGACATAATATTATTTAGATTAGGGAAAATCTACGCCGCAGGGTAAAGTTAATGGGAGGAGACTGCTTGAAACAAAGGCATTTGGTTTTCTTGGAGGAACCGTAAGGCACAGCTCAATTGGGATTGAACAGTTGGATTATGGATTATGACACTGGACAAATCAGTATCTTCAGATTGAAAGGAAAAGGGAGTACCTTACATGTGTGAGACAGGTCCCTGGCTAGAACAGGTTGAGAGACAAGAGTGCTGAGGTGGGTATCGGGTTTGGCACAACTTGTCAAGCTATTTGTAGTTAAATAGAATTCAGATAATTGTGCATTCTAAAGTACTATCATACCTTTGGACATACCAGTCCCTAATTTCTTTTTCTATTAAAATGTTTATCATGAGAAACACATGTGAGGAAGAGGAGGATAGCAGGAAAAGAATCCTGCTCCTGAGTCTAACCATGTGGGGACAGCATGGGCTGCACAGTGAGTTCAAAGCCAGCCAGGTGAGAACTCTGAAAGCCTGTCCAGACCCATCATTACTGTTTTGAGGCTCTTTGCTTCACAATCTGCAATAACCTTCTTCTCTCTTCCTCTTCCTCTTCCTCGTCCTCTTCCTCTTCCTCTTCCTCTTCATGGTACCAGGGATTGAACTCAGGACCTTGTGCTTGTTAGGCAAATATTTATTCCCCTGAGGTATCTTCTGAGCCCATTTTCGTGCATGATAATCATCGATCCCAATAATGATGGAAGAGAGTAGAGAGCAGAGTATGTGTGTATATAAAATGTCAAAGTAATTATGACAAAAGATCAATATCTGTTAAGTCTGGGTACTGGGTACACCTACCTGTTATATTTTCTATATGACTTTGAAACACACTGAAAAAAAATAAAGGAAACGCTTAGGAATGATTTTACCCTTTGTCTAAAGGTTAATAAGTGGACATAGAAATTGTTCCAGGATAGAACAGTTAAATTGTAGATTAAAAACCAATTCAAAGTATGCATCTGACTACATACAATGGGTTCTTCTAGTGGGCACACATATTGCTGTAGTGGACATACAAAAATTATGGAGTACAGTCTGCTAATTGTCAGTAAAGATCAAGATATACATTATAAGTCTATTCCAAAATGTACAGCTCTCTGAGAAACAGAGAAAAGCCTTGGAAA
>PVJA010007752.1:0-39875 GCA_004027025.1 Myocastor coypus
AAAAAAAAAAAAGAATATCAATCCTGGATGCTTGTCTTTAGGGAGGGATGTGGTTTGTTTACTCTCTTGACTCTTGTCTTGAGATCCAGCCTACAGCAGGGGCCTGTCTCTCCCAAAGTTGCAAAGTCATCTCACCTTGCATACTGTGCCCTTGCGAGCCTGGCCCTATCTAACTGCCTATAATAGTTCGAGCTAACTCAGCTGTCCGAGACAATAGGGGATTTGGGAGCTTAGCAGCGGATTTTAGCAGTCCTGGCTCCCATCGCGGCCCTGTGATCTTTTATGTGAACTTCTGCCTCTCCCTCTCTTGTTCCCACTGTGCGGATGCTTGTGATGGAGATCAAATTGTCCCCCTTGGACACTCACATCTTTGGCTCAGGAGAAACACAATGGCCATCTCCATGTTTTCATCCATGGGATAACCAGTCTACGTGGTGTCACATGATTCTTAATCTGTAGAGATTTGCATATGCTGAAAACCCTACCAAAACAGGGGCATTCTAAGCAGCAGGTTTGCATTGATCACATTGAGTGGACCGCAGAAGAGCAAGCCGTGGGGCACGTCCCTGGGATTCTGTTAGTCTGTGACACGCCTATACCAAAGGCACTCATCACCTCTGTGCACACTACCGATCAAGCATACACCATGTGGCATGGGGAGAGGGGATGGGGGAGTGAGACGGACTCCCTAAAGTGCTGGGGCTTATTTCAGGTTGTCAGCTGTTTCTGTCTTGATTGCAAATAAGCCTGTCTTTGCTAGCACCAGCCCTTTTTTTTTTTGAGTTTAACTTGAGGCTCTTGTATTAAAGTTAATTTGCTTGCTCTACTGTTTTCCAGAACTAATTGACAGGAAGATTAGTTTCTTATGGGGGGGGCTGTATTGCCACCTGTTAGCAAGCCTCCAGAGGGAACTGCAAAGGATGTGTTTTTTCAGCAAGAGCACTCCCCGCCGCCCCCACCCTCACCCCCCACACCCCTCCACTTGGAACTTGTCGTCCTGCCTGTTCACAGGTACACTAGCAGCCTACAAATACTGAACATTATTTAAGTAAAATTTCCTAAAGTGGAGATGTTTGGATTATGGTGTATAATGAGTAAAAATTCGTGGAGGACAGTGGGCAAAAAATAGAATTTTGTGTGCAGTCTTAGGGAATAGTTTGGACACAAAGCCTGCTTCCTTATGCTATGGCAGCTGCTGATACCCTTAGGTTACTCTTCCGTGCAGGACTGTATTTTTGAGTCGCAACCTGAGCCTTACTTAGGCCTGGAGTCCTGAGGGGCTGAGAATTTACTCGGGGAAGCCTTTGCACGTACGTAGTGTTTCCTCAAGGGCAGCAGACTCCGAAAATGCTCTGTAAACGGCTTCCCACCACGTCAAGCGCAACCAATGAAATGCAAGCATGAAACATCCTTGTCCTTTTTAAAGCTTAGGATTTCACTGGTTAGCCAGAAATGTTATAAACCATTCCTAAAAAACGCATGAAAAGACCATTAGGAGCTCCAATTAGGGAAGAATGGCAATGACAAATTAAACACCCACCTTTAGTCAATAGTGTGTTTTTGTCGCAGTAATTGCCTACGGGACTGCAGGCCACTGTGACCTTTCAGGAGTGTGGCTTTGAATTTCAGTTTGCACATCTCCCACCATCTTTCATGTTTCCTTTCAGCCAGGATCAGGGTCACCTAGGGTTGCCTGGCGCTTCCAGCCTGCCCACCTCAGTCTCCCCGATGGCTGGGATTAGAAGTGTGTCTCACTGTAACAACACATGCCTGACATTTCAAGAGCATTTGAATGGGGATTTGTGTTGGTAGGGTTCAGTTTCTTTGGGTCAATTTCCTGCTTCCCTTTGCCAAGTTGGAGCCACTTTGTTCTGAAAACCCGCTCGCTGCTCTGGTCCAGCAAGCAGCCTCCAGGCCGAGTGCAGGGCTGGATGCCTTTGTGTCTCCCCAGCTTTCTGGCTTCATCCAGGTGTCATCATTCCTTGCATTCGTGAACGCACACGGCACTTTGACCTAAAGGGTCTCACTTTGCCTTTCAGACCCTGGTGATCCTCCTGTCTTCAGCTTCCCCGGTGCTGGGATTACAGGCGCACACCCCTACACCTGGTCTTCGTGGCCAGCTCAGCACAACCAGGGATGGGGTTGGAGTGGCATGTGGCGCTGCAGATGTAACCCCGGTCCTGGAGTTTGTTTAAGCGGGGGCTGAGCTATCTCACCAGCACTGATCTTGGTCTCTTTTGTTTTTTGGTCATTTCCTCTGCACCACTGCTTATTCTGTGGTTTGTATTACCAGTTGGAGCAGAAAGAAACAATGGCAAGCCTGGATTAGTGTGGCTTCAGAGGTCTCACCGAGTTCAGTTTCTCAAAGTGAGCCCAGAGCCACTGAAACTTCTCACATTCTTTGAGGCTTACAAACAGGCAAAGGAATGTGCATGACTAATTGGGTGCGAATGAGCACCAAATTATTACTTAGTTATTTGCATTGCCTTCCAGATTAAGTTTACACATCACTAGTTGGTAACTTCCCAGGTAAAGGAACAAAGAACAGACAGGGCTCGCCTCCAGGAATCTGTTACCTGGTCTCTAGCTTGAAGACATCGCAGGGGGCCAGTTCCTTAGGCTCTGCTCTTTGTTCCTTGCGCCCTGGTAAGCTCCTGACTCAGATCACCGCACACAGGAGCACTTTGACCTTGGGTGTTTTTTATCATTCCCTGGGCTTGGAATAGTCCCTTTTGTGCCTGTTATTTGCTTCAAGCCTTGGTGCTAATCTCACTTCAGTGAAGCTTCCGGTGATATCGTATTACATTTCCACCCTTATTCCTGTACCCTCAGTGTCTTTATTTGCTGTTCCTTCTGTTCTTTTTCCTCATTGTGTGTCTCAGTTCTCCATGGACTACATAACTAGTTTATTTATTTATTTTTATTTTTTTTTTGCCTTTTTGAGACAGGGTCTCGCTATGCAGCTCAGGCTAGCCTTGAGCTCACTTTTGTAGCCCAGGCTGGTCTCGAACTCACACCGATCCTCTTGCCTCAGCCTCCCGAGTGCTGGGATTACAGGCGTGAGCCACCACGCCCGGCTATAACTAGTTTATTTTAATTCCATAATAATTCTCAGTCATGAAATGCATGAAAACTAGAATGTAAGCAAGATGAAACCTGAGTCCAGGAATTTCTGTCTCTTTTGTTCATGTTAGATCCTGAATTTCTATGACTATACCTGACAGCAGCTGCCTAATTCATATAGCACTTTAAAAACATACTGGAACAGAGAGAGAGAGAGAGAGAGAGAGAGAGAGAGAGAGAGAGGTGGCTCAACCTTGTCATCCTAACAAGCTTGAAGTTTTGGGAGAAAGACCCACAAATAAACACCTGTTCTGATTGCATATCATCTATGGGCACCTTGGAGATCTGACTTTAAGCATTTTAAAATCTAAGGCAGATGCAGCCCTAACATAGAAAGCTTAACTAGCAGTCACCTTTACAATTAGTCTACAGCACTTTCTACTACGGTTGTGTCAGTCTTAACGCATGGCAGGCTGTGGGCCATGCCTCCTCCAGGTTGCAGTGTTCAGGGAAAGGCTCCCCAGGCAGGCCGACCCCGGGAGCAAACCTGTCCGCTGGGTGGAGGAGCAAGTGCTGTGTCAGCACAAATTTGAAGAAGGGAATTCCAGTCAGGGCAATGGCAGACTATGGGGTCTTTGAGCTCATTTCCTTCTTGCTGTGGCCTCCTGACTCTCCTCGCTGAGCCCTCTGCACTGTCTGGTGCAGCTCTTCTTCCAGGGCGGCTGCACCCTGCAGCCATGAGATGTGGCTGCGGCCTGGACATGGCCTTCTGGGGAAACTTCACACTAGTTCCTTGCTTCCAGTGACAGCAGTTAGCGTGGCCACTCTACCTCAGGAGTGCGCTTTCACCTTAGCCTTGGCCTCAGGAGAGCTGACCTGTGCGTGTATGTGTATACACTTATAGTTAACATAAATACCCATGTAAATTTATTCTTAAATATAAAACAAAGTACATTTACAGTAAAGTTAAGTATTTTCCTTTGGGCTGCTTAATAGCAAATTCAAATTTGCTTAATATCCCAGTTATACTAAAGTGTAATACTGCATAAATTTTTATTATTGTTCTTAACTCACTTATAATGACAGCTGTACATTGAATGCAGAAATAAGGGTTTAATAGGCATAGGCTTTGTTGATTGCAACAACTCAGGGATAAATCTTAATATCCATATTTTGTAGACAAGGAAATGAAAGCTCAGAGACATTTTTTAAAAAGTCACCAAAACTGATACAGATAACATAAAACAATTTAAACCTGGACCTATGTGAGATCCATGTATGTCCTCCACTCAGGGCAGAAAGTTAGGCCTATTTGTTAATGGCTGACTAACTGCTAGTGAACAAGTCACTTCTGACCTTTAAAATGTTTCTTTATTATTTATTGCCTCATATGCTTTAGGGGGAAAGAGAGGAAGGACGAGGACTAAAGAGTTTGTTATCTGCCTCGTGATGAACATAGCATCTGTGGAGCATTTGCGTGTTAGGCATTCAGGAGGAGATGTGGACATTGAGTGCTTCTGTGTTTTACATTCTTCACTGACATACCTAAGTGGAACTACCATGTTGGCATTGGTTTTAAAGACTGAATGGCTCTCTAGCCTTCTCCATTAGTAAGACAGAAATTTGGTCTTGCTCATACTATTTTAGCTCAGCATTTGCTCTGGCTTCTGCTTTGCTATTTTGATCTTACACTTTAGTCATGATATTTAATTAGATTAAACCCAGCTCACTAGCATGTTCTGTAAACTAATTGATTCTCCAATAAAAGGCTTTGTTTTCTTGTCAACACTTTGCTGTCTTCACAGGATTAGGTATCATTGCATGCTAAAGCTAATTATTGTATGAAGGGAGTGATTTTCGTATGTCTCACGTCTGAATATAGCTTGCTTGAAGCTTTAAAAAATCAACAGGTAGATTGAAGGCACCATGAATCCTCGCTTAATTTCCAAGGTGGTTTAGTTATCATAAGGTGTAATACTTGGTGCGTGGCAACACAGAGAGATGGTAAATTCTAAAGCTCTTTGTAAAAGGCAATTCATTTTGTATTTGCATGTATGTAAATTACAGGGCAAGATAGAACATTTAACATATAGGATGTTAAAGTGAAATATAACAATTTTGGTGTAATATGGAACATAATTCAGATCAGAAAAAAATTACATGCAACTGAAAAGTTAAAAAGAAGAAAAAGTTATAGAAGGTTAATTCAGCATGCACTGAAAATACTTGTTTCATAACTCAGGCAGTAATCATTTTCACTTCAAGAAGATACCAAAAATGTATTTAATTATGATAATTTACATTTCACAAAAATAATACATTTTGATAGCCTTTTGTTCCTTATAAAGTCAGTTTCTACAATTCTCCTTAATTGCATTAATTTTTCATGAATGCTGGGTAAATATTCCTATTACTTACTATAAAAATATCTCTGAAATACTGACGATGTTCCTTAGAAGAAATAATGAGCTTTCAACTCCCTTTTATAGATACACGGCTAATTTACAACAACAATTTGAGCAATTCTTTTACATTTCACTAACATTTTTGTTACGCACCTTTGAGGTCCGGGTAGTAAACAAGTTTAAAGGAACAGTATACATTGAGAGAGGGTCAGGGGTACAGCTTAATGGTAGAGTACTTGCTTAGTATATGCAAGGTTACAGTTCTATCTCCAACAAATCAGTCAATCAATTGATCAGTGAGTAAACAGTAGGAAAGACAGATACATATATTTAAAGTACAAGAAGCTTTGGTAACATGAGGCATTATGAGATTTTGGTAATGTCATGAGATATTATGAGGGGATTATGAGAATGTGTAGCAGTGTGCGTAATCCAAATTGGTCTTAGAAACAAAATGGAGAAGAAAACTTGATATCTAAGGGAGTTGAGATTATGATTAAGGCTTTTACCCCAATCCCTAAACAGTGAGTAAGTGACTTAAATAATAAGTGCATCTCAGGAAAAAAGCCATGAAAGCTGTCATTAGCTAGGCCAGGCTTGGTATGAGCAAAGCCATCATCAAAGTGTAAAGATGTCTCAGGAAAAGGCAGACAATTTGATTTGCTCCAACATGGAAACACCAGAAAATTTAAGTTTTCCAGTTGACTCAGTCTTCCTTGTTATATTTTTAAGTAGTTGTAAAAAGGGACAAGAAGACACTAGAAAATAAGTTAGAGGTTACAAGTTTCCTTCGCAGAACTCTGCAGTTATAGAGAATGCTTCCAAAGAGAATCTGTTTAGAGAGTTGCAATTTCATGGTTCTCTTAGGTTGAATTTTACTTGTGGCCATGTGTGCTGGACTTTCCTCATTTGTACAAAGTGGAGAGCTTAGAAACAAAATAGAGTAGAAAATGTGGAAAAACCTAGAATAGTGCTCTTCCAAATTGTACTGAAAGCTGCAGATTTAGAATGAGTGACTTTTTGTGGAACTGGGCAGTGATTAAACTATAAGAATCTTGATTAATCAAGAGGTGTCTCTCCTAGTAGGTCTTAGAAAGGCCATGTCGTTCTCTAACTGTGATACCATGGTATCACAGTATTTTGAGAGAATCCTGATGTAGACCCACTTCTCTTCTGTTTTTCCCTTAAACTGTAGGTAATCCTGGGAGGTGTAACATCTTAGTTCATCAAAAAGGAGCAGTCGAGAGGCTGATGTGCATAGGAAAGAGAAGAGGCAGGCCACAGAGGATATGAAGGACAAACTCAACCCATCTCAGTTTTTACCAGTTCCAACTGGGGCCGAGAGATAGCTCAGCAGTCCAAAATACCTGCTTAGGTAAGCACAGGCGACCACAGGGACTGCGGTTCGATCCCCGGCACCAGGGCAGCCAGGGCAGGCTAAACCAGCCATAATAGGAAGGAAGGAAGGGAGGAGGGAAGGAAGGAAGGAAGGAAGGAAGGAAGGAAGGAAGGAAGGAAGGAAGGAAGGAAGGAAGAAAGAAAGAAAGAAAGAAAGAAAGAAAGAAAGAAAGAAAGAAAGAAAGAAGGAAAGAAGAAAGAAAAAAGAAAGCTAGCTGATATAGGATCCACTTTGAGATATTAGTTCTCACAATAACTTGGATACTAGCAGGGTTGCTTATGACATCACAGACTTAATATGTAAGTCATTCTTCCCAATTAACAGCCATGCTGTTGCAGGCATGTCTAGTGAGTCTCCTTTGTCTCACTGGGAGAAATAAAGATATGTCCATTTCCTTCATAGGTAGGGAACTAAACAAGATAACTCATGCAATACAGCAGTCATGGTACTTGACATACAAGTACTACTTCTGCTCTTCTGGCTTGCTATTTCTTTTCTTTTCTTTTCTTTTCTTTCTTTCTTTCTTTCTTTCTTTCTTTCTTTCTGTATTTAGTTGGTACAGGGGCTCACTACGCAGCTTGGACTCATAGTGATTCTCCTGTCTTCAGCCTCCTGGGCTCTGGCATTACAGACTTGCACCACTATGCCCTCACTGGCCAGCTCAGCCTTCCCTGGGGGCAGAGCTTGTATAGCATGTGATGCCAGGGATCGAACTGTCGTCCCTGCACTTGCCTAGGCTTGCCTATGCAGGCTCTATAGTCCTCTGAGCTATGTCGCCGGCCTCACTATCTATTACATTATGTCAGTGCTTCCAAAAAGAAGACCTTCAAGAAGTTAGTTGATCCCAAACTACCAGTAGCACCGTCCAGCATGAGCCCTGTGGCAGAGCTGGTGAACGCAGCAACAGCTCAGGCTTTCCGTCTCATGCTGCCTCCTCAGCCTTCTCTGGGCACAGTGAATTCATGTCTAGGTAGAGACAGCACGAAAATACCCTAGGTGTCGTGCCACAGAAGAGCTGACCGATGTATTTTCATCATTGGCTTTGTTCTAAAGACTTCTGATGCTTTCTCTGGGGAAGTTAGCATGGATGCTGCCCAGTCAGGGGAAGGAAAACATAGATGGGTTTTCAGCAGCACTGTATGATCACGTGAGAGACGAACCATTGGCTTGACTGCCGTCAGTTGTATATAGGAGGTGTGTTGTTTGTCTGGAAAACTAGCGCACCTGTGCCCCCTTACTAAGTGGCTAGGATGGTGCAACCACAGTGCAGATCCAAATTCCGCAGCCTGAGCCCCACCTGAGCAGCACGCTATCTGGGATTGAGGACCTCGTACAAAGCTCTGGTAACTGGGGCACAAATCTCTCTTTATCTCTCTGTGAGCAAACAGAAACATCCGTTGCCAAGAAAATACTCATTTGGGATGAAATGAGGGCCAAAGCAAGAATGTTTTTCTAAGCTAATTGGTTGCGATGGTTTCGCTGGTGACACACAGCCTATGGTGTGGACATTTACAGAGCACTTTATTTCCTTGTCATTTTTCCTTTTACATATCGGAACATAAGTAACTTATCTCTGTTGTAGAACTCACTGAGATTTTACCAAAACAAATGAAGGATTAAGCTTTGTCTGTAAAGCACCACCTTGTGAAGTAGTAATGTTTTAATGCTGCTTTTTGCTCCTTTTTAAGGTTGAGTGTTCATGCTTTGCCACTCAGACCATATTCATCGAGGTCATCTAAGCAGATTTCGTGTGGTTTCTGTTGCCAAGCAATTGACAGATACATGCAGATAGTCTTAGAAAATGTGGATGTTTGTAACTGTGTCATTTATAGGATGATTGTGTCTCCTTAGCTTAGTTTTATATTTTCTGAATTTGTCACAGTATATATATTCCAGCCTTTTGAAACTTATTTCTAAAGAGAAGATAAAATGCAGAAACAGATTTATTCCTACCTCTGTCTGACAATATAATATAGTTTCCCAAATCCGCCAATAAAAACCTAAGCCTGCCAATACTTTGTACACAGGCTTTCAATTTATACTTCGCTGGCTCTGTGCATTCTGGCCTGAAAAATATCAAAGACCATGAATGTCATCATACAGTCTTATCGTATAGACACATGTAGGTTATCAATCCTATTTAGCTCACGTTCCCTATTGGAATCTCTGTTCGTTCGTGGCATCAGAATGTTTTTCCGTACATTTGCTGCACGGATCTTCCTTTAAAATCCTTCTGCTCTTACATGGATTTGCATGTGCACTGAGGAAGAATGGATTTGGATTTCTGGTAACACACTGCAATGAGGAACAACAGTAATAGAATAATCAACATTTAATGAAATCTTACTGGGTTGAATATGTCTCTAAATAATTTATTTGTATTGATTCATTTAGCCTTTAGAGGAAGCCTATGAGCTGGGTAGTTATTTTGCCCACAAAATAGCAGAGGCACAGAAAGTTAACAGTATCTTGCCTAAGGTCTCCTAACAGGTGGCATCAAATTGACAGGATAGTGTTGGTACAGTATTGCACCTGTCATGAGTCAGTGCATAGGTAAATGTTTAAAAGGACAGGATTCTATTACCATCCAGTTCTAGAGATTAGAAACCTGAAGTGGTCTCCTTAGTCTAAACTCTAGGTGTTAGCACAGCTGGGTTCCTGTCTGGATAATCGGGGTGAGAAGGCATCTTCTGGCCTTTTATAGCTTCTCATGGCTTCCAAACCACCCCTGATGTCCTGCATCTGCCCTCCAGGCCATCAGGCGCCGAGTCTTCTAACATCACAGTTCTCTCATGCTTTCTCTTCTGTCTCCCCATCTACCTTTAAAAAAAATCCTGTGTTTATACTGGATAATTCAGAATAGCATCTGTCTTATGTGACTCAAGGCATAATTTTTTCTCCAACCTTATATTGCCTCTTTGCCACATACTATAGGCATGACTTGGGAAACTGGGACAAGGATATCTTCAGGAGATCACTATTCCACCTACCCCATTTAATCTCAGCAAGACCTTTCATCCAGGCTTGTGAGCGAAACACCAGGCTATGTACAATGTCTTCAATGTACTGTAGGTACATGTATGTGGTAGAGTACATTTGCTTTAGGACGGGAAGCAAACCAATGCGAGACCAATATTTTCAAAAAAGTGATTTAGTTGAGAAATACTGCCAGGAAAAAATGCATAGTGGATTGAGGAAGTGGGATGAAACAAGGTAGGAAACCAAGTAAGGCTATGGTATCAAGCAAAGCTGCAGGGAATAGGACTGCGATTGAGTCTTGCTGTCCTGTAGACAGTGTAGACCGCGTCTCAGAGCTGCAGTGCACTGAGCCAGGCCAAAGGACTAGAGCGTTTATTCTCCAACTCCTCACTTGCTGATTAGACACTCACTATCTGAGGGAAAACCAGGGCAGTACTTGCTTCCTTAACAGAGGAAGCAAGCCCAGGAGTCTAACAGCATCTCCCACAAACAGACCCGCCTTCGGGCTTTGGGGAATAAGAGGTACCTCGTGAGGCGGGGTACACTGCAGTAGTAAGAGGGGCCGTGGGGAAACAGGCAGAGTGCTGACAGTGCCTGATGTAGTTTTGAACTTTTTGTATCATATTACACATTATAGGAAGACACCAACACCAAATAATAGTCGTATTCTATATTTGCCGGTGGAAATAGGCTACAGAAATGACTACAGAACCCAGCTGCCTATCAATTATTTATGCATACAATCCTGTAAAAATACCCATTTGTAGTACAGGTGTTTGCTAAGTGTGCTATATAAAAACAGGCTTTGACTTTAAGGTATCACTGTGTCATATTTCTTTGTGAACCTGTTAGTTTTTTCATTTGTTTTGCTTTTCAGCATGGCAGGGAAGCAGAAGTAATAGAAAAGGAGGGAAAGGCCTTTACTACTATTGAAGAGGCCATAGAGAGGATTTCCTGTAGGGAGAGGGGCATCCTCTAACCTGAGACTCCAAGGCTGAGGTTTTATGGACCTGCTCTAGGGGTGGAACTTGAGGGGCAGGCGCGGGGACACACAGGGAGCTGATTGGGGTCTCTCTTGTGTGCACTGGAAAGGTAAAAGGAAGCTGTGTCCAAGGCAGCAGTGGAGAAGGAGGCGGAAGTGGTCACTGGGAAGCTAGGTTGCTGTTTCCGGGATTCAGCCGTGTTGGATCAGGGCTGTGATGGTATAGCGGCTTGTACTCAGGCTGGAATCCACCAGACCTAGAGGTCATCGTTTCACCTATTCCTACATAATGGATTCCTTAATTTCAGAAACTTTTTGAAAATCTAATACAAATTTTGAAAACAAATACAAACTGGCCTTGTGTGGAATTTAACTCCTCTACTCACCCAATTGTGAAATATTTGATTTTTAAAATCAGCCATAAATGTGTAATAAATGTCTAGTTTTGAGGAAGAATATATTTTGAATTTTAGTTGACTTGAGGTTGGATTCACTTTCATTTTATTTGTTTATGGTATATATATTACATATATCATTATATAATAAATATATATATATATATATATAGTCCTCATTATATAATAAATACAATACACAAATGACAAAGACCACACCAATCCTATATCAATAATCAGTGAAAAGAACAATTTCCTCATTCATAAGTTTTTAAAAATCTTTAAAGAAAGAGCTCATCAATTTCATATACAACATGGACTGGCTGCTTCTTTGCTTAGTGAAATGAAGAGACAACAGCTTTTCTTTGTTACCAACTGGAAGAAATGCGTCTGGATGTAAATTGCTTCCCGTTCCAGAAGGCGAGCAGCAATTACAGTGCCTCTGAAGACACACCGCACTGCAGCTTTTGGTCTGCTTCCTGGTATTTTATAGTTGGTTCCTCTTGAATGCATGTCCAGGAAATCCACAGGAGGAGTGCTTGGTCAACTTGTAGTGCAAAGCCCCGTGTGCACCATGACATCATGGCCCTGAGTTGCTGTGTGAGCCAGGAGAGTGCATTGCTGAGCTATTTTGGGCCTGCTGGCACATAACAGGGTCCCAGGCAGGACCACGAGGAGCACAGAATGGAGGCATGAGTTTTTCTCTGCAGTTATCCAGAAAAGTGAACTTGCACTTTGTTCTTTTAAATGTTTATTCTCAAAATAGCAATAAAATGTCAGAATCTCCACGCTATCAATTTATGAGTACTTAATGAAGTAGCTCCAGGTGTCCAGCACTTGCAGGCTGTAGATATTAAAAAAGGGAAGAATAAGAACCTGTTCAACAGAACTTTTTTCATGACCACGGCTACTAGAACATAGGACACTGGTAAATTTGGATTTCAGATAAAGGATGAAAGCGTTGGTTTTTCTCTTTTAAATATGAGGATATATCCTGAAATATGTGCTAAATCTGTGACTTTACATGCTACCTCAGGCAATCCTCTAGCAACGCAAAAACAAAACATAATGACAGTTAAGCAAAGTGATTTTATTGTAAGAATAATGCTAAAGCTATTTAAATTTACATTTTTGTTTAAATATTTTCCAAGCACTCTTAACTATTGTCAGTAACACATAACGTGTGCAGCTGATTTCGTTATTTCCCTGTGTGTGTACGATGAGGAAGCCTCGCCTTTTTTCCTTAAGTGTCACAGATGCTGTGGTTCCCCTCACAGTGAATGAGACAAAGATGTGGGAGAAATTTCACTGGAGAGGCTGTGTTTGCACAAGTTTTGTAAGCATAGCGAAGACACATTTACATAATGGAAGAGAAGCCTCTGATGGTGGATACGTGAGTGCAAGCATTTCCCAGTCCATAGGGCAGCCAAACGGCGTTTTAACTGGAAGGAAAGATAACTTTTCGCCTTCCTCAACTCATAAATCTTCATGGTTAACTCAGTGGATCTTTTTTGCCAAAATAGTGCATTTTAGACACACATGTAAAACATGAAGAAAGACATAGCTATAGTCTTCTGTTCTGCTGTATTTTAATTGCTAAATAGTAGTCAAGACTAGAATAATAGTAAACTTTAAAGTGTCTATTCATTTATTTTTGTCTTTTTGAGACAGGGTCTCAATGTGCAGTTCAGACTGGCCTTGAGCTCACTTTGGTAACCCAGGATGGTCTAGAACTCACATCGATCCTCCTGTCTCAGCCTCCCAAGTGCTGGGATTACAGGTGTGTGCCACCATGCCCGGCTAAAGTGTTAATTTAAATATTTCAGTTCTCACATGACTGAGGAATTGAAGAATGACATGGTGACACAGGCATATTGAGCAGTGGCTGTATGTAGGAAACTTTTCCCATCTTTGTAATATTTCAAAATATGTGTAATATGAACAAGATTAGTACACTTAAAAAAATCTCTAAGCCGGGTGTGGTGGCACACGCCTGTAATCCCAGCACTCGGGAGGCTGAGGCAGGAGGATCGGTGAGAGTTCGAGACCAGCCTGGGCTACAAAACTGAGCTCAAGGCCAGCCTGAACTGTACAGCGAGACCCTGTCTCAAAAAAACAAAAAAAATCTCTAAATAATTACTTGCACTTTTTGAACAGTGCCTTTTCTTTTGTTTCAATTACCTAACTGAATTGTCTGGAAGATAGTGAGCAGGTATTACAGAAGAATGCTTTGCAAATTCTTAATGAGTAAGGTAAGAAAGCTCAGGCACTTGGGATTCTATGAGCCAGGGCTTTTCTTTGTCTGTGTGACATTGTCCAATAGCGTGATTGGTTATTTTCCATTAAAAAATGTCACTGCCTACCTGCTTTAATCTCAGTTCAGAAGCCATCAGTTGGATCTAAGCTCTGATTTCCATTGTGAAATAGAGTTGCAATAATTGCCTGAGCTGTATCAGTATATTAAAATATAGCACGAAATAAAAACTTTTCAAAAAATATAGTACAGATGTAAATGGCTGTTAATATCTGACTTCCACTAGTTATTTAAGAATGCTTCCATCTTTTGGAGATTACACACATACCAGCTAAATATTGTCCTCATTTTACAAAGGGAAATACAGGCCCCCTGAGATAAATGACAGTCTAGCATTTCAGAACTAGTAGGACAGGGGTCAGTGGAGGCTCCAGTTTCACTGCTACCATGTTCTCGTATTCTGTCCTTGCCTCTGTAACCTCCTGAAGAGGGGGTAAGATGTTAAAATGTCTGTTACGTCAGCATGGTGAAGTTATATTAAAGGGGTGGTGATGTCTTGGAATGGGTAGCTGCTAGTCTGTGTGGCCGCTGGCAAAATAACCAGGTGAGAGGCTCTTGGCTGGCACTATTCTTTCCTACCACCACCATGACACGCAGGAGGCCCATCCTTGTTTCATCTTTGAGCAGTGTTCTGGCCACATGCTTGACTGTGGCTCGTGGGAGAGGTAGTGCAGTCATGGCAGCCCTCGTAGAACACGTTCTGTTTTGTCATGTGTGATGTGGGAAGTTGTGTCAGTGTACTGTAGATATTCAAGGCGAAGTCAAGCAATCGATTTCTGTTTTGATGCTGTTTGTCTCAGTTCCTCTTCTCTCCTTGCTGGGACGACAACACGACACCCAAAATGAAGGAAGGAAAGGTTTATTTAGCTCACAGTTACAGAAGGTTTTAGTCCATATTCGGCTGGCTTAAGGCTGAGCAAGACAGAGAGCATCCAGTTCATGGCAGTGGAACAGCAACAAAATGGTGACAGAGGCAGCCAACCAAACACAGCAGCAGAGCAACAGCTACAGCTGAGTCTGTCTCACTGTCGTTCTTTATATTACATTCAGGCTCTCTGCCTTAGGATATCCACCCTAGACCACACCCAGAGTCTCAGCCTTACTCAGACCGATAATCCCATCAGTACTAAAACACAATCCCAGGGATCATGAATCAAGTCTCAATCTGTAGAAGCCACACCCCATGACTGCATGAGGCTTTGGGGGGACAACTAGACATAAACTATAACACCATAACACTGTCCATTCAATTTATCTTTGTTTTCTTTCTTTCTTTCTTTCTTTCTTTCTTTCTTTCTTTCTTTCTTTCTTTCTTTCCTTCCTTCCTTCCTTCCTTCCTTCCTTCCTTCCTTCCTTCCTTTTTTTTTCCCCAGGACCAAGGTTCAAACTCATGACCTTGCACTTGCCAGGCAGGCACTTGTGCCATGAGGCTATCTCCCCAACCTCTCAGTTTTTCTTTGTTTATAACCAAACACTGTTTTATTTTATAGGACATCATTTACTATTGTAAAAAACTGCCTTCTGGAATGTACTGTACAGAACCCATTAGCTGTTATAATGATATATGTTATAATGATATGGCCGATGTCTAAAGTAGAATTTGCATTAATTTTAAGGAATAAGAGTTATGTTAGGCGGTGCCCCAACATCATATTCTGTAACTTGTCACAGATCCTGGAAAAATCCCAGAGAGCAATAGAATCAAGAACCTGCACTGCAGATGTGGTGGACAGACTGTGAGAGCTACCTTCTCTTTTTGAGCATAGGATGAAGATGATTCTTTTCCCCTACCTCCACTGTCCTAACAGTTGGTTTGTAGAAACATCTCCAAGTAGCCAGAGAAAGAAGTACTCTCAACCTATTCTTTTTTAAAATTTTAAAACAAATTAAGAAACCTAATATAGGGCCGGCCAAATAACTCAGCAGAATAAAGCGCCTGCAAGCCAGGCAGAGGGGCTGGGTGTTCCATCTGGGCCTGGCATGCTGGCCCCACCCTGGGGCATGCTGAGAGGGCAACTGAGACTGGGCGTGGTGGCGCACACCTGTAATCCCAGCTCTTGGGAGGCTGTAAACAGGCAGATCACTAGGAGTCCAATCTAGCAGTGAGACCCTGAACACCCTACAGATCCTTCCCTAGAAAACAAAGCAAAGCAAAACAAAACAAAGCAAGAGGCTGTCAAGGCAGCTCAGTGGTTTAAAGAGCCTGCTTAGCCAAACTCAGGCAAGGTTGCAGACTCTGGTTCAATCCCCAGCACCACATGCCGTGCCAGCCCTGCCCTCAGGGTGGGCTGAGCCAGCCAAAACAGTAAATAAATGAAAAATAAAAACAGAAAGCACAATATAAATACAGAATTTCAAAACAAGATGATGATAGAGAGTTAACAATGCTTATGACTTTGCGTAGTGTCATCTTCAGATTCTGTGGTTAGACAACCCCACCTTTTGCTCCCACTTTAGTATACTTGAAGAAAAATAATAAAACACGCTCATCCTTTACACCAACATCAAATATCGTATTCCCCACAAGACTGTTAAAAACACCGCCAATAGTAAGCAAGCTCCCTATGCTGGCCGCATGTGCCAAGGCCAGCAAGCCCCACGTCTCTTTAGATGGGGCTTCCGCAGCTGCCTGGTCCTGCGCCCCACATGGCCCACCTCCTGGCCGGTGCCTCAGCCATGCAGCTGGACCCCATGAAGTGAGGGTATCGGTGAGCAGCCCGGGCTCGTGACGGGCCTGGGCTGGAGGAAAGCAGCGCTGGGCAGCTCGTAGAGGGCTCCAGGCTGAGGCTGCCCCTGCAGGAGAGCCCTGTGCTTCTGATCCAGAGAAAATCTGCCTACTTTACACCAGCTTTCTACGCTGATTTTTAGAAAGAGTTTATATATATATATATATTGTGTGTGGGGGCTAGGTCAGTAACTTAGCAAAACTACGCTGAGATATTAAGGCAGAGGAACTGCTACGTGTTGGGGCAGCGAAGGAGAGCTAGGAGAGGAGAGAGCGGGTCAGTCACACTTCACACAGGCAGCACAGATCCAGCTGCGGCGCGGGTGTGGGCTCCATATTTCAGGACATCTCTGTTTTTTTCTAACATCACACACACACACATGTCACAAAGGGAGTAGAAACTCGGAGAGGCGAAGTTACAGCCAGGGTCTCAGAAACAGTACAGAGAAAGAAGGGCTGGCTTCAGGGTTGCTGATGCCATGTACGTTTCTTCTCGTATTTCTTCTTCCTTCTCATCTTCAACTCTTAAAAAGGATTTAAGGTGCCAAAATATGGATTAGGATAGTGAAATTATACCGGCGAAGCCAGGGCTCCCAGCTAAAATCAGCACCACAGTCAGCTCTGAAGGATCCAGAACACCTTTCAGGGAGGGGAGGTCATTGTGTAGAGCTTTGCTTCTCAGTGTGAAAAATGTCCCTATGCACCATCCAGGATGCGCGGAGAGACCCACCCCTCTGCAGGACCCCGACTGCCCACATCTGGAACCACGCTGCCACCGTCAGGCCCCTTAGCTGCCAACGCTGCAGCTCTGGGTAGCCAATTGGGCATAAAGCTGCATGTTCGTAAGTGTGTGTGAGGGGGGGGGGTGCTCTTACCCTCTTTATGTTCCTTTTTGGAGACAGAGTCTCCTTATGCAGTTCAGGCTGGCTCAAATTCCCAGTGATCCTCCTGCCTCAGCCTCCCACATGCTGGGATTCCAGGTGTGAACCAGCACTTCCATTTACCATCCTCTCATGAAAATGAAAATATGTAAATCAGGTGCCCGTGCGGAAGCGTAGTCTACTGAGTGGACAGAGTAACTCAGCAAGGCTGAGGAAAATGCACTAATGCCGTGGAGGGCTGGGGCTGCCTGGAGGTCTTCATGTAGATCAGCCCCCCCCCCCCACACACACACAATGGTCACCATGCAGTGTGAATTCTTTAGGTCCCGTTGTCCAGGTCAGTGTGAGCTCCGTGGGGTCAAATAACTCATTTATCTTATAGAACTAGCAAGGTCCAAACCTGGGCTGGACCCTTCTAAACATACTTCTGTCATCACCCAATGTGTTTAGACAATTACAGATGGAAGAGGGGAAAAGTGAAAGAAAAAATATGTTAGAGAAGCAATTTTAGATTCAAATTCTTTAAATTAATAAAAAAGGTTATATAGAGCAAGTGGCCTTGTGATTGACATATACTAAATGCACAAAAATATCAGCGACTAGACTCACATTTGAAACCACTGTTTTCTTCCTCGGCCATAAAACGGCAGCTTTGGTTGACCTTCTCGATCCAGATTATAGGACTTGCAGATAGAAGACGAGTCTACACTGTGGTGGATCTCTATAATTAAAATCTCTTGGACAAGATGGTAGCGTTTTGTTTCATAGTCATTTTATTGCTTTGGCCTTAACAGAAAATGTAACTGCAATTCCAGACACGAGCCTCTGACAGAGGGTCATTGCTGTGCATGGGAACGGGAACAGGAACGTTTTCATCCTGCCTAATTTTAGGCTTTCTCGAGATATAAATAGCTTGATCTTGAAGGCCAAGGTGAAACATCTCCCTGTCGCCTGCTATCTGGCTGTTGTCTCTTTTCTAGTCTAATATTTCATTATCCTTGGATCTCACCTCTGTGTATCTAAACCACAGAAGTGTTTGTGGTTGCCACACTGATTCCCAGCTCTCTGGCGTCCTTGCAGGAAGCTTCCTGTTCCAGTGTTACCTATTCTCCCTCCGCTCAGCCCCCTGCCTTGCCTGAATCACCCTTCAGGTGCAAAGATTCAACACAAAGTGAAATTCTTCCAGGGTTTCCAGAGTCCATCTCTGAAGCTTCCTCAACCAAAGAGCTCCATCTGTGCTACTCTGTGTTCGCGCCATACCACTACATTTTATTTTAGATAAATCACATATTTTTATAATTATCTGGGTCTTCTGAGCTCTTTTTTTTTTTTTTTCTTTTTTCTTTTTTCAGTGTTCTCCACATAGATATGTACTTTGTAGATTAGGAAAATAAGGCTAAGTAAGTTCATCAGAGAAACTAGCAATCTGTGACATAGGACACTGGGTGTTCTTTTGGCGTAGTTAGTATGCCTGGATCACATTCCTACATGGCTGTCCACAGTGTTCTATGCTTTTCCTGTGTGTGGTTCTTTTTGATAGTTGTCAGGCAGTTTTCCAGGAATAGAATACTGGAATCAAGAGGTCATGGATCCCGGGGAATTTCTTCTTTGGTCTTTAGGTTCTGACAACTAAAGTGATTTTTCTCATAGCTGATTTCTTCTGGTTTCTTCACATACAGCTTGACACTGCCAGCAGGATCATGAAGAGGCTTGCCTTTCTAGCACAAAATCCATGACACTGAGAAGTGCTCAGTAACTGCTTGCTCTTACCGGTATCACCGGCGATGAAATTTTTGGTCCACCTCAACTCTGCTACCACCATTTTCAAAATGACCCTTATTGGTTACCGTAGGTGTTTTCCTGATTGCCAGCTGTGAATTCAAGGTAACAGTCTGTGGGTTTTGCTCTCTGTCTCTCAGTAGGTGCAATAGAGCAGGTGCTCAGTGATGTGTCTCTTGTTTATAGAAGGAGAAACAACGTGCAGGACTTCAGTATGCATAGAGCAGTAGCTTTCTGAGGAGCTAGGTAGGTAGGATGTAAGGTGGCTGAGCAGTCAGCTACGCAGGAGCCAGAGTAGGAAAGACAGGGAAAGAATAGCTTTGAAATCTTTCATATCTTCCCATTTCTGTCCCGAAATTCAAAATATGTGAAATAGATGCTGCCAGTGGCAGGGCAGATGGGGGCGCAGCTTGATGGCTCCAACGCTATCATACGTTATAGCTCTCTTCTTGCAATTATCGAAGAAGGACTTCATGGTTGTTCTTAGCAATGTACTTTAGCAATCTGCTGACTCTTTCGACAGGCAGATAAACAACACATAGCTTATCATTTCTGCCCACCCAGCCGTACTAATCAAAGTTTTCTCTCCTTTCCATCCTACCCTCGGGGTTCTACCCATTGCACGGCCCTGAGCACTCACTGTTGATGGCGGACTCTCACGGTCTTTTCCAGGCTGTCACTGGTAGTATGACCTTCACTTTCTCTGCTGACTGATTGCTACATATGTGCCAGCTTTCCTGGGACCTTGTCACCTGCTCTTGTCCTTTCCAGATCCTCTCCACCGCTCCCTCCCCACTCCATCTCCCCATTCTGGTTGGAACTTTGCCACGGGATTCCTTTGCACTCTTGAATCCACAGTCCTACTCGGATAACACCGCGCTGTCAATCAGGTTTTTGTTACTGCACTGGAAACTCCTGAAGAGCAATGACTTCGTTTGCTTACTCCCAGGCGCACACTCACAACGACTGACTAAGGCTACCTCTCCAGAAACTTTTTTAGCAAGGCAGATAAAATATAGTCCAACTGGATAATATTAATTTCAGATAAACAAGGAACGGTTTGGAGTCTAAGCATGCCATTGCATGGGACGAGCTTACCCTAAAATAATAATTATGACTTATTGGAAATTCAGATCAAATGGAGTATTTGAACCCAGATGAAGTAACTCATGAATCTACTCTTCTAACTACTGTGTTTTCTCTCAAAGAGAAGATTTAGTGTTAACAACTGGGGTTAATGTGCCTCGTGTGGTTAAATTCTGAAAAATCACTATGAGGAGAAAAATCTATGTTCAGTGGCTAGCGAGAAACATTAAAGAGACTGTCAAAGCAACGTAAGATGTAAATATCAATTACCACAAACACACCGAGGCATCCATGTGAAATGTCTTTACGCACACGATTAGCAGCTTACCTTTTTTAAGAGATCCAAATGGCAACCTCATGGTTGGTAAAGGTATTAGGAAGCATATGTCCTTGCTGAAAAAATACTTTCCTTAGCTTGTCATCTAGTTCCTATGATTGCTGCCAGTGGAATCAGGGCAAAAGGCAAAGCTGTAAGTGACACCAGAGGATACAACGTCAAATGTTTTCCTTGCTCTGCCTGCAGAACTCGGGTCTCATTAGTGTAACCAGGCTGCCCCAGCATCAGTGAGCTCTACCCACAGAGCTAGGAGAGATTTGTGTGCATGGGGCAGGCAGCCAAGGGATGGACAGACTGACAACCATGTGACTCCCATCGAAGGACTTCTGGGACCATGGAAGTGCTGACTGCCCTTTCACCAAGAAATTCATGACAGGAGTCAATTGATACTATTTTTATACATGTATTTTTTTAAAAAAATAATTATTTCATGGCACATAATTCAAATATGTCACTTGAAATTCAGAAGTTACAAAAATAATTATTTCTTGGCTGGGAGATAACTCAGCAGGCTAAACTCTTACTTAGACAAGCACAGGGACCAGGGTTCGATACACAGCATGAGCCCCATACCTGGCACCTGGTCATGCTGAGCTGGCCTGGAAGACAGAGACTAGGCGTGGTGACATGCTTGTAATCCCAGTGCTGGGGAGGCTGAAACTGGAGGATCACTGAAAGTCCAAGCTGCGTAGTGAGACCTTGTAATGAATATATTAATAATAATAATAATAATAATAATAATAATAGCTACTTGTTATTTAATTGCAATACTTTTGTTTTTTTTAGGTGAAACTACTTGTGTTATAAGGCATCTACAAAAGAATCATGCATCTTAGTATGTCCTAATTTGTCCTAAATTGTGTGTGGGGGCACGTTTGCCTTTTGTGTGTTGTATGCAGACATCATAAATACATGGCCCTATAGCTTATTCATGTAAGATATCCAAGATACCATATACTCACAGGCTCTCTTCCCTGTTTATGATGGTGTTCTTTTCTTTTTCTTTTCTTTCTTTCTTTCTTTTTTCAACCCTGGGGATTGAACTCAGGACCCTCCGTGTGGTAGGCAAGCACTTCTTCTACTCAGCTATCTCCCTGACCCTCTTATGATGATGCTTAAGCATCCCTGTTTATTATTATATAAAAATGCATTTAATGTCACATTGATAATTAGATTCTTTTAATGCTTTTGTTACATATCAAGCTGCGGGAATGTTGTTCTAATGTTATCATTTCCTTAGTACGAGTACATATGGACAAAAAATAACGGTGACAGAAATTAATAAGCATGACTCACTGTGTCTATAGAAGCCAAACTAAACTGTATTTCTCCTAAAACTGTATTCACATGCCTCTATACTCCTCTCATGCATGTGAAATATTCTATGTTTGTGTTTAGAGACTAGTTTTCTTTTTTTTATTTATGAACAGTTTGTTCACAATTTGCTCATTTCTAAGTAATGTACTCTTCATTATGTTTTAATCAAGTAGCAAAAACTGTTAACAAGGTAAATTACATTGGCTTTTGAATATTTCAATGTTTAAACAGTAAATACTTTAGGATTGCTTAAATGCATAAACAGTTGTAAAACATATTGATACTAAATATTTTGAGACCATTTCGTTGCTCACAGAGATATATGCAACAGGTGCTGAAGAGGTAGGGAAAGTGTACTATGCCAAAATTCTTAGTGAATGTTGATTCTTTTGTTCATTAAATTGAACGTCTAGCAGGCTCTTTGAGACAAATGCCAATTGCGAGACTTCTTACTGTCTGCAGTGATCTGCCATTGATATCTTTTACTTTCTTTCTTTGCCAATAGTAAACTGTTTCTTCTGTTTGTCTTTGATTATTTCTTTTCTTTTTTAAATTCATTTTAATAAGAAAAAAAGATAAAATAGCAATGAAACAGTTTCAAAAGAAGTTAATAAGATGGTTACAATTAATACCACACATATTGTTGTCTTTATATTAGTTATTCAGAGTAAAAGGTGTAGACCTGATATCTTGTCTAAACAATATTACTACAAATTTTCATTCTCAATGAACTAAGACAAAGTAGCTATATTTCTATCATATATATATATATATATATATGTATCCTTGTGTATGTGTCTATATATATATGTTTCATTTTCAAGTTTCTAATAGGAGAAAATATCATACCATGTCTTATAAGTAGATTATAAGTAAGAGATACACTATGAATCATAAAAAGTATAATTAAGCAATATTCAGAAAATGAATTAAATATTAATTAATTAAATTAAATTAAATATATTAATACAACTTTTCAAAAATAAAACCAATCATGAGTCCAACTTAGAGGCCAGAATGTTGTATATCATATGTATCAGTCTGTAATCAATTCAGAGTACTCACATGGTATTTGAATAGGTTAATATATACAAAGATAGCAACTAAGGAAAAGTTTCCATGGTAGTAAAGAATATTTAAGAATAAAACATAACATAAAGACTGGATTTGCAAATATATGACCAGCACTTCTAACAGTTTGGGGATAGGATATCACACCAAGTTTAGTCTGTCATGTACATGGACATTGTCCATGATAGCACTGGTGGCCAGATGTCATTGATAGGACTGAGCTGTTGCCATTTCCTTGATATCCATCCTGTATACCCAGACAGAATCATGACCCACAGGGTGCAGAAGTCCATTTGTCGAATATGCTGATGGACATATGCTGCTGCTCTATATAAAAGAATAGTTGAAAGACTGCTTTTGTACACTTCCTTTTCTCCTGTATTTGTTTTCCCTATTTTATGGGTTCTTTCCATTCTCCTTCATGGAGTTGTGGTCATTTTGATCCTTCTCTAGAATATCTTTTAGTAAACTATGCAGGATTGGCTTTGTCATCATGAAATTCTTTAGTTGTTCTTTGTCCTGGAAGTATTTCACTTCCCCATGGAACTTGAAAGAGAGTTTTGCATGGTATAGCAGTCTGGGCTGGAATTTGTTTTCTTGCAAGACCTGAAGTGCTTTGCTCCATGCCCTTCCTGACTTGATGGTTTGTAAAGAGAAATCTGCCATTATTCTAATGGGTTTCCCTTTAAGAATGATCTGTTTCTTTTCTCTAGTGTCTTTTAGTATACTGTTCCTGTGCTGAATTTCTGGGATCTTGATTATTATATGTCTGCATGTGGTTTTAATTAGATTGATGTTATTTGGTGTTCTATATGCTTCAGTTACTGAATGTCAAATTGTTTCCCCATATTTGGGACATTGTCTGATATTACTTCTGGCCATATTCTTTTTATATGATTTGTACAGACTCCTTTCTCATTGATGCCTTTTAGTGTTATGTTGTTCATTTTCCATCATCTTGCAGACATTGAATAATTTTTTTCTTGCATCCTAGTTGTTATTAAGAGATTGTTTCTTCTTCACTAGCTGCAATGATATCTTTAAGGTCTGAAAGTCTATTTTCACTTTCATTGAAATGGTTTTTCCAGCTTGTGATTGAAGTTTTAAGTTCCTGTATAGCACTTTGAATTTGTTTCATACATTGTATTACTTTCCTATATTGCTCATTCAAGGATTCCATCATTTTTCTATTCTCTATTTTTTTTATCATTGTCTTTAGAAGCACTTAGTACTTCTTTTATTACAGGTATTATTTCTTTTTTCATTTCAGAAACTATTTCTGATCTGATTTCCTCTACACCTTTCTGCAGTTGTTTCTTTATTTCAGATGCTATTATTTCAGAGATTTCTGTTATGTGATTTCCAATTTCTTCTATGCTGTTGTCTCCTGTACTTGTTCTGGGTGGGCTCAGGGCCTGAGAGTGCATTTCCCTCCTTCTCTTTGTCATTTTGTATAGCTCTGCCTTCTGACTTTTGGTTTAGAACATTGGTAGAGTTCTTACCTTAGCACCAGGTCTGGATCTATCAAGTTCAAACTCATCCAGGTGGGTGTGGCTTGGGTCTGACTTCTGAGCTCTACTTCTTCCTGCTGCAGCCTTGGAGGCAAAGTTGCTGTGCCACTCTGGCAAGATGTTCTGCTCCTAGATCAGCTGGGTGGATCTTGTCTCTAGTATCTTTGCAGGGAGTTTTGCAGCAGCTTTCCACAGTGGGTGTGCTGGGCCTGGTTGCTGGGTCCAGTGAGTTTTGCACAGCCCTGGGTGGTCTACATCACATGCTGAGCCTGGTTTCTGGGCTGAATGAGTTTTCAGCAGGCCCAAGGAGGTCTCACTCACGTGCCATGGGCCTGGGCCTGGTTGCTGGGTCAAATCTGTTCGTCTTTGATTCAAACTTAATCTTCCATTTGGATGAGATTATGCCTTATTATGCATAATTTTATAATACACTAAAGAATTTTGTTGAGATAACTCTTGAGATTATGCAAATAGGAAATATTTGAAATAGCAAGTGCAAAACTTTTCAGATTATTTAAGCATTTTAGATATTAGTCTTCCCTGGAAGCACCCAGTTAAAACATTTGAAATTTAATTTTTAGTTAGTAAAAGGTGATTTCATAAACAGTGTTCTTCACCTCTAAGTAATGAGAATCCATTATTTCCAATGAACATATTTGATTTTCATATGAAAATACATTTTGGTAACTGACAGAAGATATTACTATGAAACTTTACATATTTCATAGCTTGCATGCTGTGGCACTTAATATCCATATAATAGCTCATAACTGTAGCTTACAGCATCCCTTTCTATTGAAACAAGTATTTTCAGATTCAGGATAAATCATGCTAGGAGCATTAAAGATTATGATAATTAGAACTAAAAAGTGTCCACATCTGTAAAACTCTGATTACAGGAGAGAACAGCATGATGATTTCAGTCACTGGTTCCTATGTGGAAAACTGAAATAGAGAAGAAGGCAATAGATCAAAAAAGAAGAGGCTTTCTCTTGTGCATTGCCTAGAATCCGCTACAAGACAAGAACATTGGGCTGCCTTGAAAGTGCTTTCATAACAGTTTTACAATGTGTTCACATGTCACTTGTCACTCATGTCAACGGCATGTTGGTTGAGGTTTACTGGTTCCCCATCCAGCCATCGTCCCAAGATGCTTCATTTTCTTCTGTTTTTCACACAGGAAAAAAGTGAACAGTTACAGTTCTTAATGCTTCTGAGCATTCAGAGAATCAAAGCAAAGAGACAAGTGCATTATTTTATTCTCGGCCATAATTCTTGGCAATCACATCTCTTGAACACTTTGTCCACATTTTATTTTTTCATCTTTATTTTTATTTTTTAAAATTTATTTTAATCAGAAAAAACAAAATAGTAATGAAATAGTTTCAAAACAGGTTAGTAGGATAGTTACAATAATTAATACATTGCATATTGTTGGCCTAGTACGAGTACTAAGTAATACTCAGAGGACAAGATGACATCTTCTTTAAACAATACTACTATAAACCTTTCCCTGCAGTGAACTAAGAGAAAGTAGCTGTATGTCTATCCTAACTATCTTATATATACATGTTTTTTCACATCAAGACAGTCCTTTATAGCTCCCTTTTTTGTTTTGTTTTGTGTGTGCCATTGTAGTTAGAGAAGCTGAATTTAAACTTTTCTTCACTCTTTTGCATTACAAAATTCCATACATCGCTACGGGCAAACTAAACTGGCCACTAGTTCCCAGAACCACATTATTTTGTGAAGTTTAATTACTAGAAGGAAAAAGACAAGAATAAGAGGAAAACGAACGTCTCATGTTCATGAAGAAACAGTTCTTCAGTATCCACGTGCTGTACTCTAGTATGACACTACAAAAATTCAATAGAATAAGATCATTTCATTTCTGTCTCAAATGAGAATGTTTCTACATTGTTAAGGAATAAACCCAACAGGTCTGTATGAGCACAATAGCAAAGGAATGCATAATTCTGTATACTTCTAAACTACTAACAAGGAGCAGCAAGTTTTTTCTTCCACTTGCAGATCCACACCAGAGTCGGGCTTTAAATCTAGAGCACTTTGCCAAAGAAATTAATATTTAAAACTAAGGTACTGAATAGATACTATTTGTACTGTAACAAGATAGGAACCTGGTCTTGGAATTCCTCCACTGGTAATTTCTTATGCTTGCTATAATGGAATGTAGAAAGATTTATCTGTAATGACTAGAGAGAAAGAAGAAAAGCCATTAGTCATGTCTTAATATTTAGGGCAGTGAATTCATTCAACTACGGAATGTGGACGAGCACGGGCTACTGTTGAATCTTGGTTCTGCTGTGAAAAAAGAACAATGAAAAAATAGCAATGTGCATCCTCAACAATAGCTTTTCCTTCTGTTTCACTAATTCTCTGTATTAGGTTGAGCTGTGTGAAATTGCCAATATTCAGTGATTTTTGACCTACAAAAAAGCAATTTCATTTGGCTCAATCTAATAAATATCTATATTCATCATCGTTGAAACATGCCATAAAGTGTGATGTTCCTACGTCAGATAAAAAATTCATTGTGCTATAAATCCAGAATAAGTAGTACGTAAAAAATGAAAATGGAAATTGAATCTTTTTCCAATTTCATCACTCTTTTTAGTCATTGTATCCGATGCATTTTCCCAGGAAGTGAACTAATACAGTTAATGAAAATATCTACCCACAGGGCTAAAAAGAATAAACTTTGGAGTTCTTTTATGGACAGTGCTTAAAATTTCCCTGCCTAGAGAATCATTCTCGTTACATGTCACAAATGCATATATTTATAAGGTATTAGGGACATAATGAGATGTTCCCATAGGTACATACATGGTATAATGATCAAATGTGGGTAATTAGATCATCTCCCTAAATATCTGTGTCTGTCTCCTTAAACACTTAGGATTGGTTTGCTGTTAGGGTATTAACAGTCCTCCCTTCCTACTCTGCCAGTTGTCTCTTCATTCTGCCATAAAACCTTTGTCTACATTTATGTCAAGAGTTCTAACTATTCTATTTTCAAATAGATTTAGTGTTTCTGTTTTAATATTTAGGTTTTAGATAAATTTCCATTTTAGTTTAGTCCATAGTGAGAGATAAGGACTTAGATCTAATCTTGGATTGTGTAGAAATCCAGGTTTTCCAGCACCATTCATTAGAGAAGCTATCTTTCTATGAGTGCAGGTGTGAGACCTTTTTGTCAACATAAAGTGGTTGAGTATGTTAAGTGAAATAAATTGGACACATGTGTTTAAATATTGCATCGTTTCTCCACCGTGAGAACCAACAACTATAAATTATGACCAATATGTGTCATACCTTTTGGGAAATCGAAAGAAAATGTTCAAACGGGAAGGGGAATTTGGGAGGGGAGGAAAAGGGAAGAAAGAAGGGAATAGAGGGAGCAAATGCAGAGGACACGGTGAATGAGGAATCTAATATTTTGAGTCCAGGTAAACAAATGCAAAAACATTGGCCTATACCAAGAGAGAAAGCCCAAAGAAACCAGCGATTTTTAGGTTAGGAGAAAATGGATTAATTTTGAACTGGAGGTAGAAGACTTCTAGATGAGTTGGAAGGAGACAAGAGTCAGAAACAGACTTGCAGGACACTAGTGCAAAGCCAGTACTCGGTTGTATGGAATTATGTGCGTTTCCGGATAACAGAGGTCAGAGGGGGACTTCTGTCACAGTATGGAATTGTTGGGGAAAACTGCATTTCTGAGGACTAGGGGAAAAGACTAAAAGAATGGAGAAGAAAGCATTATGGAATAATTGGGCCATCAATGTCATTACACACAGCAAGGGAAGGAGCGGGTGTTCTAGAGAAAAAGTGTGTTCAAAAGGATCAAATGCTTTCTTTGGAGGACTGAGGATAGCAGCTAATACGCATTAGTATTTGGTGATGGCATGTTTAGAACGTATGTAATTGCTTCCATGTGCTAGTTTAACTTCTACTTGCTACATGAATTTTACTCTTATGTGAGAAGTGTAAATCGTACTGAAATATTACTGGAATGAGGTAAGATGTAGAATTGATGGCCTAATATGAAATTTTTAAAACAATTTTATCTCCTTTTAGATCCATTTTTCAAATACGAAAGTCAAATTTGCCAATTCATCTCCATGACCAATTCAATACTATAATTTTATTTATTTACTTATTTATTTGTTTGTTTGTTTATTTATTTATTTATTTTGTGGGACTGGGGTTCGAACTCATGACCTTGCACTTGCCAGGCAGGCACTTGTGCGACAGAGCTATCTCCCTGGCTCTTAATACTATAATTTTAATGCTGTGCCTCTTTGATACTTATCCTATAAAATTGGACTGTGCAGTCAATTGTGATCTTATTTTGATAATGGGATAAAAAAAGACTGCGTTTGTCCCCTGTGACTCCACTAGACTGTTGCACATGACAGCGAATGAAGGGTTCAGACCTGTGGAGGGCCAAAAGCTTGTATGCAATTGGAGGGTGTCAGTTTTCATGAAGGCTGGCACGGACAGATTGCCGGCACTCCGCCGACAGCAGTCACAGTGCTCAAGAGCTGAAGCGGGAGGGCCCTTTCTCTGACAGCTACCTAGCATTGCGATCTGTGGTGGCCTCACCTGCTCTGCCTCTGTTCCCACGAGAGAGCTATGTGTCACAGAGTTCTCCAGTAGCCATGAAACAGAACTGCTTCAGAACAAGAAGAAGCAGTGTCATTCTTCACAATGGATTACTCAGATACTGAGAGTGACGCTACTCTGGGGTACAGCGACGACGAAGATTCCAGTGACAATGAAGTTCAAAGAATATCCGAGTCAGTGCACAGAAAATGTTTGCAAATATTTGGAGATATTTTCATGCTGTATAATTTCATGGAAAGGAATTTCTAACTCTTCCAAACACGCTGAAAAGGGCACCACCACTAAACCGCATTGCTTGGATTATAATTGTTCATTAATCAATAGCACGTTTGTGAAACTGTTAGTCTGCCAGGGTAGCTGGTTTGAGAGTAGTATTTGTTCATTGTCATGCTGAAATAAACTCCTAGGAAGGCATACAAGTGGAAGAACATGAGCGTTTGATTTTTAGGGAAATTGTGCATGCTGGACTATTATGCTTCATTATAAAGAAACAAGCCTATTGTGCCAAGCTACGAAGGGCAGGTGGTATTTGGTGGCAGTTTTAAGTCAAGCATCATCTTCTAGGTCTAGTTCTGGAATTATCTCACAGTCAGTATGTTTTTCCAAATCTTAGATATCATAGAACTAATAAGTACCCTGATTTACCAGAATGTAAATACCTTAACTTTAAAAAAATAACACTGCATCCTTTCTCTTTCCTGCCCTCATATCTAAACCAGTAGTACTTGTGAATCCTGCTAAGCTGGTAGATGTTCTGGATGAAACCAGTTATTATAAACACCTGGTATGATGGTCAATGTGTGATAATAGCGGAAGGCTGTCTGTATTATAGAAGCATGTAATGATTCATATCTAAAATTCAAACAATGTTTCCTTTTACTAATGTCTTTGGACCCACTAAGGAAGTAAATATAAAAACGATCATAATATTGGGAGCTTTAATGAATATTCTTTCACTCAAAAATTTTCTCATCTTGACTAAGATAACATATGTCCATATGGAGACAGCTGGCATTTTGTCTTTTGTAAAAATAGGATCTCAGAGTGCACAGAAGTAGAGTTTCTGGATACCTGCATAGAAAGGCAAAAAGTTATTAAGCACCTTAATAGTAAGAGTGCAATAACGTCACAGTGACAACTCTGAATTTGACCTTGAATGACCATAACATTAAATAATTCTCCCTGCAACATTATTATAAAACAACATAGCAGATCAGGACGTAGCCATGTGTAGGAATACTCATATTTTAAGTACTAAAATGGCTTATCAGATTTGTTGTGCAGTTGTACATGTATAAATATGTTAATGCTGGTTTTACTAACAATTCAATAAAAATTTCATACTGGTGGACACGAAGAGTGCGTACTGCACAAAAAGTACTTTGAACAATTCAGAAGTGTCAAGTTGAACTCAAGGGCTAATTTATAAACAGTGTCCTGTCAGGGAAGGAACATGACTTTGAGGACAGCCGAGCCTGTGTTTAGGTCGCAGTGCTGTAACGCTCTTGCTACGCCTGCCTTCTGATGCACTGCTTACTCTGAATCCACACATAGCAATGTAAGATGAGACCAGCCACGGTTCTGGCATGGAACCAGTGGGATTTGTGGGGTCTGCTCAGCGTAGTTCCTAACGCATACTGGATGCTCAGTAAGTGGCAAATAGAAGCTTACGTTTACAATTCCAAGTGTGTTGTTCCCCCTGTTATGTGATTCTTTTTATTTTTAATATATGTCTCCTTCCTAGATACTCTGATTCCATCCCATATTTACAATTTTTCTTTGTACAATAAAATAGTTTCCATTTCTGCTGAGTAAGGCATTCCTATGATCTTTGATTTTATTGCTATGTTTAGAAATATCAGCATTTTCTTTTTCTTGCAAAAAAGTGTTCAGTTTCAAAAGACTGAATTTAGACACTACAATATCCTTCAATCTTAAAGTATTCAAAATCTGACAAGCACGCTTCAAAAATGTATATGCATGGAAAATATCTTCAAATTGAAGCATTATTTTGGTGCTTCTGATAACCTCTAAATGATCAAAATGGAGATATATCTAAAGAAAGTGAAATTTAATGTTTTCTGTAAAGGCATGATGCTGAGGTTTTTGTGGTTGTTTTGTTGTTCTAAGGCCATCCATAATTTGTATTAACTTATGCTGCCATAAGCAATATCCTAAGAAATAAACCATTCGGGCTGCTAGGCATATAGGTCAGCAGCACCATGCCCACCTGGCAAGTGCAAGGTCATGAGTCCTGAGTTCAATTCCTGATAGGAAAAACAGAAAAGAAAAAAGAAAGAAGCCACTCCCATCAGTTTTTGAAGGACTCAGTGGGTATCACTGGTGCTGACTTTACCAAAATCCCAACTCTAAAAGCACTAAGGAGCTTGACATGATATTGTCCACTGCTATGGTGCAGGAAGAACCCACACCCCTTATTCCTGGAGAGGTGTGTTCTTTGCGAAACACCAGACAAAGCCTCCACAAGGACACACATGATAGATGGTGTTGGAGATGAAAAATTCAGAAGTGATGAACAGAAGAGACTTCTCTTTCTGAGAGCTTGGCGCTATGATAGGCTTCCCTTTGCTATCTCAGTTAAGGGGAATGGGAACTTATCCCACTCCCATTTTACTGGTGGGGAAATTGAGGCTTACTAAGCCTGTGAGATGGGTTTAACATCCAGGTAGAGTGACGCTAATGCCTCAGCCCTACTCTGCCACCCCAGGACTCCAATATGGTGCCGAGGCCATGCTTACAGGGCCTCTGGCCTAGTTAATCCAGGATGGGCTCTGTGAGGAAGGAGGTCCAGGCTGAGATCTAACGGATAAGTGGGAGAGGAGAAGGCAGACAGGCAATTGGAGAGCTGCTTTGGCGCCCGGAAGATGGTGCGTCAGGAAGAGATCATGGCAGGATGACGAACATTTTGTCACTGAAAGGAGGTCTGTTTAACCAGAAGGCAGAGAACGCAGGGGGTTGTGGAGAGAATCAAGCTGGGAATTGGTGAGCTTATACTAGAAATTTTGGAGCCCGAAGAGACTGAGAATCAGAGGTGTTTTTGCTCATGAGAGGTTTATAGGCCAACAGCACAAGCAGTGACAGGGAAATTGAAAAGAAATGCCACTCATAAGAGAAATTTGGTATGCGACACCCAAGAATAACTGTCAGGCTCCAAGCAAAAATAATGATAGAATATTATTCAAAAGGCAAACTCTGAGCAAGTGAAAGGCATGTCATATTCTTGTTGGGAAAATTAATGTCATCAGAAAATGGTCCTCTTGAGCTCAATGCATAAATGTAGTACAGCTCTACTAGAAGCCCAATACAGGTTTCTTTAGAAGGAGAAAACAGTACTATAAAGTCCATATAAAAGGATGAATGGTTAAGAATAACATCAAAACAGTTCCGACTTGCTATCTTGGAGATAGGTAACTTGCTTTACCAAGTACTGAATCTTAGTTTGTATAAAATCTCTATGACCTTAACAGCATGATGTAGCAACAGTGATAGTCAAAGAGATCAGTGCAAAAAATACAGAATGCTCAAGTGCTTTTCAGAGTTCAGCATGTTCGAGAAATATAAAAGTTTATTGGGAGCATGCTTATTGTCAGGAGTTTTGAAATCTGTTATTAGAAACACATGATGCTTTATGATGTTTAGACTGTATTGGGCTGGTGAGATAGCTCAATGAACTAAGTGCTTACTTAGGAAAGTGCAGGGACAGGGGTTCGATCCCCCATACCACATGCTGTGTCGGCCCCTGAGACTAGGCGTGGTGGTGCATGCCAGTAATCCCAGGCTGGGAAGCTGGAGAATGACGAATGACTATGAGTAGTGTAGCGAGACCCTGTACCGAATCCATGAAAAAAAAAAAAAAAGGCTCAGTATATTATCTCATATGCATTTATCTTTATAATGTATTCCAAATGTATTTATAGTTATTTACTTTAGGAATAGTATTATTATGCAAAAGAATGAATTTTCAATTATCATTTAATGTTGTGGCGATGACACTATTAAAATTTTAGTAGCTGAAACAATGGATGTTCATTTCTTAAATCTATCTTTGACTACTAGAAAAAAAGATATTAAGAGAAATATTTAAAGTCCAACAACTTGGTAAGTATATTGCAAGTGAATTAAATGCTTTTAAAGAGACAGTTTTTATCAGTATGGTAAGAGTTTTTTTCATGTATTCTTGAGCCATAAACTCTGATACAGATGAGTAATTAGATACCACATATTGCTAAAAGTTTAGCTATATAAAAATCTGATCTCTCAGCTAAGAAATTAATTAAATGAGACCAGTGTTTTTGATAATACATTGAGCAATTTATACAGAAGAAATGCGTTTTCAGATATTTTAAAAAACTTCCATCCATTCATGCCTATGGCAAACTTCGTATCCTGTTAGTTCAAGCATGCTTGGCAGCTCAAGAAACGATGATATAAAATTTTGCTCTGCTTTGTAAGGGCTTGGCAGCTCAAGAAACGATGATATAAAATTTTGCTGTGCTTTGTAAGGGCAACTTTAACAGCTATATGGTCGTGTTGTGGGATTAATGACAGGGTGATGTTGTTCCTGGGGACAAAGAAATGTGTAACGTGAGGAAAGCTTCAGCCTAGGAGGCTGTAACTCAGAAGAGCTCATGTAATCAGCTTCCTGCATTGATCACAACGAACACTCGCTTTTCACATGAGCAGATTCACCCCAATGTCTGTTCTCTCCATAGGGAAGACGTGAGGACAGCAAACGTCATCGCTGCGGAAGCCGTGACCTGCCTTGTCATCGACAGAGAGTGAGTTCACTGCCCCGCTGCCCCACTGTACACTCGGAGCAGCAATGTGCACGCATTTGTGGGATTAGACATCAATTTACCGAGCTGAATTTGTTTTATATTTTTCCATTTTAAGATGAGTTCTAGCTTTGATTCTCATCACACATTTTTCTTGAAAGTCGCTTTGCGGTGTTTAATAAGCTATTTAGCCCCTTTGGCGTCAGCCAGGCTAGCGCATCTGGGAGGTGAGAGAATGCCAGCTTATGGGGAGACTCTGAGGATTAACGAGAACGTGTGATGAGACCTCCAAAAGTGTGAATGTGGCAGGGGTTCGATCCCTGGCATGCCTGCTGAGAGGGCAACTGACACTGGGTGTGGTAGTGCGCACCTGTGATCCCAGAGCTTGGGAGGGTGAAAACAGAACTACGATGAGTTCAATCCTTGTAGGGGACCCTGTAGAAACTTGTGCTAAAAAAAAAAAAAAAAAAAAAATTGTGATTGGCCTTTGCTTAAGTGCTCAACTAATTCTAGCTATTTTTGTAAATTTAGAATTAATATTATCATTATTATTAAGTATGTCTCAGTTTTCTTCACTGTTCTCTGTCCAGCAATTCCCATAATAGACAGAATTAGGGTGGACATTGCTGGAAAAAGCATCAGTTTTAGACATGGGCATTATGTAGAGGAATTAAGAGTTGGTTTGATGAGCCCTCTGTCTTTGTTTCACTCTGAGTTGCTATTTTCTCCACTTGGACGTCTGATGTGTCAAATAAGCATTAAGATTTTTAACTCTTCAAGAACATGGTTAGCATGCATTTATTGTACAGAAGCAGGGACTTTCCCATTGCAGTGTATCTAGAGAAGTTTATCAGAAAAATCCAAGTGCCTGATCCAAAGACATGCAAGGGGCCTGTGCTAGCTGCCGTGGCCTTTGCACATGGGTGTGGTCTGACTGAGGAACCCGAGGGGATTAGGCTGAGGATGAAGGTTCAGACGCTGCCCCCAGGGTCTTGGAGGGAGGAATGCCACGTGACTCACAAAGCTTAGTTCTGAGGTCTGTCTGTGTGGGATCGCTAGAGCCAGAGCAGCGACACAACCACCAATGATAGCAACCTCCACAAGTATCTCTGAAATGGATATTATTTTTGTCTGATTCCCAGAATCAACACATATCTATTCATTCTTTGCTCCATTTAACTCACTTTGCCGAGCCTTCACAAATACGAGTGTCTTTGTTACTCTTCTCTCATTGCTGGGACAAAAACCTGACATCCCAAATGAAGGAGGGAAAGGTTTACTTAGCTCCCAGTTACTGGAGGCTTCAGTCCACACTCACCTGGCTCCAAGGCAGAGCGGCTCACAGCAGAGAACAGCAGTTCATGGCAGCGGAACAATTGCAACAGAGGCAATAGAGAGCAACAGGGAGAGAGTCTGTTTCTCTGTCTCTCCTATAATAATTCAGGCTATCCCCCTAGGCTGGAGAAGGTACACACACCCATAATGCCAGCAGTACTAAGACCCATAATGCCAGCAGTACTAAGATCCATAATGCCAGCAGTACTAAGACCCATAATGCCAGCAGTACTAAGACCCATAATGCCAGCAGTACTAAGACCCATAATGCCAGCAGTACTAAGACCCATAATGCCAGCAGTACTAAGACCCATAATGCCAGCAGTACTAAGACCCATAATGCCCACAGGACTAAAACACATAATCCCAGTGGATCATGAGTTAGTCTCAGACTCGGGAAGCCCCTTGACTGATGAGGCTCTGGACGGACAACGAGACACAAGCCCTAACACAAGACATTGTAGTAAGAGAAGAATCTGGGGCACGATGCTGATGCTTGCGCAGAGAGTTTGTGTCCACCGGAAGTGTGACACATACGAAAATCACCATCCTAGAGACCCAAGATCCCAGAATGCTCTAGGGGAACCTGAAACAAGACTGCTGAGGGGAGTCAGGAAGAAATGGTGTCCTGACGTAATGGTGGATCGGGAAGTACAGGAAGGAGAACACACACGCTGTCAGGGTCACAAGCCACACTCAGAAAGAACTAAATGGCCACGGCCACTGGCCGGAGTGAGACTTTGGAAGGGCATCTGGGAGAGGGGCTGTAGCAAGGCAATGCACAAACATGCTAGAGTTGGCTCATCGAGGGCACTAAGGGTTGGCCCAAGGCCACTCTGATAATGTTATGTGGCAAAATAGTGTCACTATGATGATGTCTTTGGGAGACCAATCTGAGAGTGCTGTGTAAAGGGAATCAGAGGACAAGGTTAGAGGTTAGAGCATCCTGGGCAGGATGCTGGGTGCAGTTGGCGATCGTAATATTTACTGGGAGAATATAATTAGGGGGTGAAGCTAGAGAATCAAGGTCTGACTGAACGTAAACAGGAAGGAGAAACTGGGGTGGGGTCGGGATATACAAAGCACGACAGTGACACAGAAGGAGAATCAGGTTGGGACACAGCGGCACTCCGCCCAGGATCTAATGAATTGTTTTAAATTCATTTTAGTGAGAGAAAAATAAAACAGGAATGAAACAGTTTCAAAACTGGTTCATAGGACAGTTACAATCATTAATCCGTTGCATGTTGTTGTCCTCATAGCTACTAAATAGAAGCTATTCAGTAGCTACTCAGAGGGCAAGATGAAGACACGCTACCTCGTCTGAACACTGTTAGCACAAACCTTTCAGTGAATTTGAACTATAATGTTAGACACTTGAGGAGTAATGTTCTGACACAGGTAGGAACTGTGGGATAAGAACTCTTGCTCGATGTTAATTGAAAATTAATTTATAAGTTACCTACACAGAGCTAAGCACGGGAGCCACTAGATTTGATGGTAACTTAAAGGAAGGGGGTCAGGGGTGGAAGATTCTGGGAACTTGGACAGTTTTAATCTTGCCTTGAAAGCATGAAGCTAAGAACCACGGTGGGGCAAGACTGAATGCAGGGTGCAGGCGTGGCGGCTGCCTGGGGCCTGAGGGGCAATCGTAGGTACTTAGAGCTCTTCGGACTTTTGTAATTTACAGACTGTCACATCAGCAATATTTCTCCTGGAAACAGATAGGGCACTTGAAGGGTGAGGAACTGGAAGTCCACTGAGATTTACTAGCTCAGATCAGTTTCATGGTGGTGTGGTAGGTAAGTGGTAGCACGGAGTCCTGAGCAGTGCCTTGTGAGTCATTGTGTCTTGTTCCTGCACTTTAATCAACTGGAGCTGTGAAGGATAGAGGGTCACCGAATATTTTCTCATCCTCATCTTTCTCTGTGCAGCGCTCAGTGTGCAGTAGTGTGTGAAGGGGTGGCTGTTAGGCAGAGCTTAGCATCTGAAGCTCAACCAGAATATGGGCAAGTTAGCCCAATCCTAAGTTTCTCTTTCTGCAATGGGATCATCTTAGTCACCTTTCACTCGTTGCTGACACAAATACCCAACACTCAAAGTGAAGGAAGGAAAGGTTTATTTAGCTCACAGTTACTGGAGGTGTCAGCCCATATTCGGCTGGCCCAAGGCTGAGTGAAACAGGGCAGAGAGCATCGGTTCATGGTGGCGGAACAGCAACAGTGGCGACCAAGGCAACCGGCCAACCAGGGGAGCAGAGAGCAACAGCATTCAGGGTAACAGAATGACAGCACAGGTCTGTCTCTCTGTCTCTTTAAATTACATCAGCCGGGCATGGTGGCGCACACCTGTAATCCCAGCACTAGGGAGGCTGAGGCAGGAGGATCGGTGTGAGTTCGAGACCAGCCTGGGCTACCAAAGTGAGCTCAAGGCCAGCCTGAACTGCATAGTAAGACCCTAAAGACAAAAATTAAATAAATAAATAAATAAATAAATAAGTAAATAACATCAGGCTCTCCGCCTTAGCCTATCAGCCTCAGGTCACACCCATAGTCTCAGCAATACTCAGACCATAATCCCAACAGTAGTAAAACACGTGATCCCAGTGGATCATGAGTCAAGTCTCAAACTCTGGAAGTCACCGCCCATGATTACATGAGGCTTTGGTGGGGGGGGCAACTAAGCATAAACCATAACAGGGATATTACCTAAGTTATAAAATAGGTCTGAAAAGTCAAAAATTTTAACTTATATAAAGATGCAGACAATAGTGCCAGAAGGCAATAGCGCCAGATACATAGGCAGCCATCACAAGCTGTGTGCTGCCTCTGATGGTTGGAGACTCTTTCATTTAGCAGTTTTCCCTAAGACAGACAGACAGATATATACATACATACGTACATACACACATACACACATATGAACGTGCATACACAGATGGGGGGTTAGATGGCAGCTCGAGCCAAAGCGCTCAACAAGTACATATTTCTTGTGCTAGGAGAGCAATTGGCCTTCCTATAAATGTTGAATTCAGAGTTTAAAACCTAGTAAGGAAGTAGTAACTGAAGATTCTAACAAAGATCCGCTGGTAAGACTTGATTTATGCCCAATTAGAGGAGCACCAGGGCTTCATCCCACGCAAACATATGGCAGACATTAGGACTGTCGACAGGACAGCTTCCTTCCCAAATGTCCAGGTGAGCTACCATATTATGTAAGCCGGCGAGAAAGCTCTATCATCCCAGAGGGAAAGCGAAAAAACATTACTGGAGCTAATCATGCCCATGTCAGAATTTTTAAAAAGAAATGCCCACTGATGAAGGCAGAAATGGTAATCAGGCATATGGTTTCCTCAAAAGGCATTCCCTGCAGATGGAAGTCCTGTAGCCAACTCACTAGCTTAATTTTTCTGGTGATTTTAAAATTCTGGAAATTCTCAGGGCTGGCAAGATAGCTCAGCAGAGTAAGTGCTTGCTTAGGTAAGTGCAGGGCCAGGGTTCGATTCCCAGTCCCACGTGCTGCACCGGCTCTGTCCCTGGGTGTGCTGAGCCAGCAGTAGAGTCCAGGAGTGGTGGTGCAAGCCTGCAATCTCAGCACTAGAGAGCCTGAAAACGGAAGCACTGCTACGAGTCCACATCTAGCATAACAACTGGTCTCTATTAGTAAGTTTCTTAAGAATATAATGCAAATAGTTAATACAAGTAGTTAACTCCTTATTTTGGAGTTCAATAAAATAAATTAAAATAAGTGGGTTGTGTTCCATAGTCGATTATGGAGATGTAGTTCTATATGGCCATATAAAACTCTTCATGTAACTGAAAGTTCTACTAAGAGAATTAATTGTTGAGACATTGCGGGTCATTCTAATCATTGGCTAGGGCAGTGACTTTTATCACACCTTAACATTTAATGGTAGCGCTGGCTAGATAGCTCTGCGGACTAAAGTGCTGCTTAGGCAGACACAGGGAACAAGGTTCGATCCCCTGAATGCAATACCGACCCCACCCCCAGGGCGCACACAGATGATGAGTGAGACTGGGCATGGTGGCATGTGCCTATAATCCCAGTGCTTGCGAGGCTGAAAACAGGAGGATCCCTATGTGTCTGATCTGTGTAGTGAGACCTTGCAGACACTGTACTAAATACATTAAAAAAAAAAAAAAAAAAAAAAAAAGATTCGTTAACATGTGCGTCCCCCAGGGGTACCTGAGTGTTTTATTCTATTCTTGATCACTGGGTGATCTTTGACGCGGGACCACACTGCTTCTACCTCCATCAGTCTACTCCCCATGGGTCTCTTCTGTGGTTGGCTGCCCCGAACCTCTGATTCTCCCTCAACTCCAGGACATTGTACATCTTAATTCTGGCCATGAACAGGCGACAGCTGGCAACCAGTAGTACCAGTGTCCATGTGGACTGGCCACTTCCAGTGCCTCCCTGGCCACTAATTATTTTGATTCTATCTTGATAATATCAGACTAACAGGATGTCTTAGCAACATCACCTTTTAAGCTTTTGTGCTGCCAAGGTTCTTGGCTAAGTAAAATAAATTAGAAAAAAAAAAAAAAAGGTGTGAATTATCCAGGCTGCTGTGGGAACCACAGAGTATGCAGAGATCCTCTCTCCAATCTAAATCACAGCAGGTAACTGTCAAGTCTGTCCGTGGGCTCCCAGAACACATCAAGAGTGACTTATGTCTTGGCCACCCCAGGTCCTATCAGTGACATTTTGTTATTTCCAATCTTGAGGTGCATTTTATTAGTGAGACAAAGTCTACAAAGTAGAAACCAGGAAGCAGCCTGGAGAAAATATATTGGGTTGGATGTAAAATGATATACTTAGAAGGAATTATGAAA
>PVJA010007752.1:46564-67301 GCA_004027025.1 Myocastor coypus
AAAAAAAAAAAAAAAAAAAAAAAAAAAAAAAAAAAAAAAAAAAAAAAAAAAAAAAGATATAATCATAGCATCGCTTCCTTAATTATAATTGTTTCATTTTACACCAGTAAAGAAATAAATCATTTTTTCTGGTAAACGCTTGAGACCGTACTATGTTCCTGCAGTTTGTATTTTTCTCCACTGGATGTTTTTGCACGTCATTATTTGAAGACTTAGTGATATATCTGGAGCTCATAAACTAGTGAGGCAAACAGATAAAACCCGCAGAAACTTTCAATATTTCAAAAATATTTGAAACTCCATACTTGAAAATTCTCCTTAAAATTCAGCCCGACAGTGGCTGCCTCTTTGCAGAGAGGATCATACTGTGCTTGGTGTTCCCAAGATAAAGCCAGGAGGGAGGTGCCAGGCCGACTTCTGACAGAAGCTTCTCGCTCAGAACCAAGACCAACGGAGCCATCCCCGAAGGTGGGACTCTGGGTTAGATATTCCCTTCCTTTTTTTTGTCAAGTGAAGTGATTTGCTTACTTTCGCCAGCGCTCTTCCCTAATGAGACGAGTTCTAACAGGCCCAGCTGGGTCACAAAGCTCTAATGCATTCTTTTTCTTTTCAATATGTTTAACAGTTGGCATTCATGTTGAAGCTCATAGGGTAGAGGCGCGAATTAGATTACCTTTCATCACAATGGCGCTGATGGCTCAGTCATTAGCGAACTTGTTCCTGGGTTTAACTTCTCCCACATAGGAAGCTCTTGGGAATGCTCTATGTTGGATGAAGTGTAACGGTAACGGTAAAACCTGCACCTGCTACTGTAATTGAAGTCATTTTAAGCGAATATCAGACCACGGGAGGCAAGTCATGACGTGGTAGGTGCCAGGGACAGCGTTCTGCTGGGTGAACTGAAATGCTACGCTATCATCCACAAGGAATCCCTGGGAGGAAAGACCGGGTTAACTGTATTTCATTAGTGTTATGAGATTTTCTCTTAATTTTTCACATTTCCATAGTCTATGTCATGTAGTTAGCTATGTAATAACTGTGAACTGTAAAATCATTATGAATTAGAGCAAAGCAAAGGGGGCCAAAGGCACTGGCCACTGATGTGTTAGTATATTCACTCAACAGTGAGCTCATTCTGTCTAAATGTATCTTCCTATTTAAGTCTCTCTACCTTTTACATGTGTACACATACATACACATACACATGCGTACACACACACACACGTACACCCCAATATAAAGAAGATAAAGGTGGACCTTAAAGGTAATTTCTTTCAGGGAAAACCTACAAAGCATGCTTTTCTTCTCCACTTCAAAGGTAACTGGATTTTATGAGTAAAAACTTCATGTCCCCTAACATGGGGCTTGAAAGTAGAAAAATGTTTTGAGCTCCATTTGGCCTGCAAATTCCACACTGACATGACGCACTCCCTTCCCAGACGGTATTGATGGCTTACCATAAGTGCAGCTGGGTTTGTCTTCACAGACTGAACATTTCTGTGCTTGGACACTCAAGTCAGATTTAAGTTTTAATTCTGTGAAGATTTTTTGTGCATTCAGGAGTTTTGCAAGTAACTTACAGAGGTCTTTCCATGAAGAGATACACAGAGAAGAATTACCAGTCCAAAGGGCAGGCGTATCTTAAAGCTGTGGTCCAGGATAGCCCACTTCCCAACACCAGCACGAAGGTGGCCGTCGCACTGCACCATGCCGGCTGCAGAGAGAAAACAGGGTAAAGTAGTCCAACACATAAAACATATCGCGTCCTCCAAGAGTTCATTTGACATTAATTCTTCTCTTATAATTGATCCATGGAGCTTGGTTGTTAAAGCCAGGAAGAATTTTCCTTGCTTGTCCACTGCTTCTTAGTTTCGGAGAAGAGTAAACGAATGTTTAAAAGTTTGGAAAATTATGAGAAGAGTGCTTGGATGAACTTTTTAAAAAAATGTCAAAGGCAAATAATAAAGCCCTGAAAAGGACAGGTAATGAAGAAATGGAAAATATCCAAGAGACTAGTTTATATTAGAAACAAAAAAAAAAAAAGAAATGACTTCGGAAGGTCCCAGTTTATAACTGACACATACTATGATCAGGAAGAGAAAATATCACTGGAAATAATTTCTGGATTTTCTGAGCTCCCAAATCCAGAAATCGTTCTTCCCTTGTTCATTAATCTTCCCAATAACCTGTAGGAACAGATGATATAAAACCGAAAAGTTCTAGAAAGGGAAACATCAACAGAGAGGCTCAATACCTTGGTCAGAGTCACCAAGCTGGATTAGGCATCAGGAGCTATCTGAATCGAAGACCACTAGGCACTCTTTAGAGTATTGCTTTCGCAACAGCAGATCCAGGGCTGGGATATAGCTCATCAGTGCAGTGCTTGTCCAGCGAGCATAGGTCCTGAGTTCAGTTCTAGGTGCCCCCATCAAGTACTATCGGAACATGTATGTTGGAGAAGTCTTCCTAAAATGAGTATGATGACCGAGGCAGTGAGGAGAGGTAGAGTGTTCCTGAACTAAAGAAAGTCATCAATAGACTGAATCGAGCTGGGGAAGAAGAGGAAGAGACACAAACTCAAGAGATGCTTGAATGGACAGGGTAAAAGAGAAAGGTCGTAGGTCACAGATAACCTTAAGATATACATCCGAGACTACTGTGATGATTGGCATGGGAAACCTGACAACAGCCCTTCGCTGCTGACCCTGGCTGAGTTGAACTTGAGGCACAAGTGAGATGTAGATTATACGCTGAGAGGAATCCAGCAATGTGGTTCTGGAATATTCAAAGATATAGATGCAGACTTGAAAGACATTAGCCTGAGGGCCTAAACTCTAGTCTGAAAGTAAATGCTCTTTTCTGGGAAATCATCAAACAAAATATGAGTAATATACTTTTTTTTTTGTCTTTTTGAGACAGGTCTCACTGTGCAGTTCAGGCTGGCCTTGAGCTCACTTTGGTAGCCTAGGCTGGTCGCGAACTCGCACCGATCCTCCTGCCTCAGCCTCCCGAGTGCTGCGGTTATAGGCATGTGCCACCACACCCAGCTAATATACTTTTAAGAACTAGATCATTGTAAAATTCAGGCCACCTGGGATAAAATTCTCCCATTGTGACCTCAGGTACATTACCTCCTGATCTTCTTGAGCCTTGCCCTTGACCAGCAGACACTGGCAACAGCACGAGACACTTTTGGTGGTTCTCAGGGAGTGGCCTGCTTGCATCTGGAGAGGATTGCTGTTAACCACGTGATAAGGCACGGGACAGCCCCTGAGAACTGGGTTCTAATGAAAACATCAGTAGTCCTGACCTTAGAAATGCTGTATAAGAACTTCAAAGACGCTTTCTTACCTCATAGAGCTGCGAGCTTTTGACAAGCTGAAGCAGACGCAAAAGAAGATTGAGCACACCTCCCACAGAAATTGCTTAAGCAAAGAACTCATCAGTTGAGAAAAAAAAAATTAAAAGGACAGAGGACACCATATGCAAAAGTACTTGCCTTTGAAGTGCCTGTACTCAGAGGTTACATAGATGGGAAGGCGGAACATTACTAAGGTGAAGTCTCAGGGAATGAAGATTATTCAAACCAAATGACCACAAAAGACATGTTTTGTATTTTTAGAAATGGAGATACCATCTTAAAAGAAAAGAAGAAATAAATGGAAAGATCGTAATTCATATGATGAGACCAAGACTCCAGAGGAGAAAGATGAAAGAACTTACGATCAACAGCAATGAAAAGAGAATTTGCTTTAGAAAGGGGTCAGAGTCCACCTCTGCGGGAAAAGTCTGATGACAGTGGCGTCATTCTCACACCTTGGGGAAGGGCGTGGAATCAATAACCGCATTCTGTGAACGCTTAAAGCATTGCAACTAAAATACGTTATTAAGTAGTGCAGATGTACAAGAAAAAAAAAAAAAAAATATATATATATATATATATATATATATATATATATATATATATATCCCCTATTGCTATTCAGTTTGGGCTTTAAATTTCTGTATGGACAAAGTATATCCCCTAAAACTTAGATACTCAAGCTCAAACACTCCAACATGCCTGTGCTGGAAGGAGGTAATTAAGTGAGAGAATTCCTAGGGGCAGGGCCTTTAGCCAGCAGAACTGGATCCCTGCGTCCTAAGACAATCATGTTAGTGAAAGAAATGAGGTCCGCAAGTTGGAATACCATGTGGCTTCTCTGAAGTAGGAAGCACAACATGTAAAGAGCAAAAGAGAAGGTAATGGGGAGACAGATCTTTTGGAAATGTAAGGGAATCACGAGATGGAGGAAGAGGGGAAGGGGGAAGGTGAGAGGGCTGAAAAAGTAACAGCAGAGAGGCCAGTACAGCGCTCCTGCAGACGGCGGTGGCTGGCACCACAGGGGATGTAGAAAAGCAACTTCTTTTCGGATGATGAAAGGTAGGACATACAGGGTTTCATTTTGGATTGGATTTAAGGATGGAAACATGAGAAGAAGAGAAAATAAGGGCCAACCAAGTGTTTCCATAAAAGGCCAGGCGCTGAGTGTGCTCAGCTTTTGGAACGCAAGAGCTTGAGAAGTCGCTCTGCTCTGTGTTCCTGCGTGAACCCAGCGCGCAGAGTGCAGACAGCAGTCAGGGTAGCTGCGTTCGCATAAGGTTTTATGCATGGAAACAGGGCACGGGCCACATGGAGTTTGCAAGTCGTACTTTGCTGAGCCCCTGATCCAGAATAATGTCTTGCAAGAACGCAAAAGGTGTTCTCTTCTAGGAAATTATCTTAACCGCAGGCTGACAGACGCCATGCGAGCCCAGCCCTTCCAACCATGACAAGATGCCAAGAGGGGAGGCTCTGGACCTGTTGGCAGAGGTGGCACTACCAGCCTTCTCCTCAGGTCTCCACTGCCCTGGTTTCCTTATACGTGTGCAAGATATGTACAGCATTTCATGTATCTATCCATTTGGGAAGAAGCTATATTAAATTTGCAATTATTAAATTCCAGAACTAAGTTTAACTTTAGATGTTATAGAAATCAATGAAATAAACACACATGACTTCTGTAAACTTTTTTTTTTTTTAAATATATATGTCTTTGTTAGTTTTTGCTCGTTGGAACAAATACCTGACACTCAAAATGAAGGAAGGAAAGGTTTATTTAGCTCACAGTTTGTGGAGGTTTCAGTCCATACTCGGCTAGATCCAAGGCTGAGTGGCACATGGCAGAGAGCATCACTTTATGGTGGTGGAACAGTGTCAAAATGGCGACAGAGGCAACCAACCAAAGGAGAAGAGAGCAACAACACTAGTCTGTCTTTCTGTCGCTCTTTTTATTCCAATCAGGCTCTCTACTTTAGGGTATCTGCCCTAGACCACACCCATAGTCCCAGCCTTACTCAGACTGATAATCCCATCAGTATTAAAACACATAATCCCAGGGATCAAGTCTCAAACTCTAAAAGTCCCCGCCCACGATGGCATGAGGCTTTGCGGGGACAACTAAGCACAAACCATAACAATATATGAGGGATCAAACTCAGGACCTTGCACTTACCAAGCAGGCACTTACACTTCTCAGCTGTTTTCCCAGCCACTGTAAACATTTACAGAGGGCAGCTTGTGTGGAGGCTCTTCAGGACTAGATCCAAGATTTGAGCAAAACAAAGAAACCCTGATATCCAAGAGCTCAGTGTCTGTTGAAGAAGACTAAACAGCCAGTGTTAATATCTAGCAACATATGACCGGAAGTAGCACTCCCAAAGGATCTGGTGATTCGGAAAGGTATAGGAAGGTGTAGGAGAGAGTGTGAACTAGGACAGTGTTTCTCTAAGGAGAGGGGGTGAAGGACAAATCTTATTTTCTTTTAATTTCTAGTCTACTGGACAGATGTTTTTATAAAATAAAAAACAAATGGACTACTAGAAAGAATAAACCATAACAGGCACAAAATGCCTACCTTTAAATTGCTAGAGTCAATATGTAAAACCGTGTTTCTATACAAATATCAGAGCAGACATTAAGGTTGATAAAAGGGAAGGAATAAAAACCACGAATTGCATCGCCTCTGAAAGCGCACGGAGAGACAAGAAAGAGAAGGACTGCTGTTGTCTTTCAGTCGCAGCAAAACCCATATTTATAAGGGAAATAGCGACTTCCTGTCCTGACTGCAGCAGGTACACTCTGATAGAACACGCTGCACATCAGCGCTTAGACTTAATGTGACAGACGCGCCTCTTTCTTGGTTGCTAACGTTTCCAGTGCAGGTTGGATGGCGTGGAATTGGCCCTGGAAGTGCATAATGTGTATTTATAAACTCTTTTCTGCTTTGTTTAATATACTCCAAATAGAGAAAGCAGCCTCAAAGAGATTTATTGGAAAGAATAGAAGTAGCTTTAAGCAATTCTTACATGCTGGAGCTATTTGTTTTTATCTTTAATCAAAATGGAACAAGTAATGTCCCACTTTAATTAATCCTTCATTAGTAGTCAGTTCTGTGAATTTATCTTATAAAGTACAGTGGAATTTAATTCCCCTTTAATGGAAGAAATAGAGTCTGAATTTCGTATACTTTGGCTTACAATTAGCACACTAATTTTTAAACCTCACATATTTAATGATACGCTATGTGCCTCGGCAGCTTTTGCTTTACTTTGTGAATCTGACGGTCACTAAGCAGATCTATATCCTGTTGAAAAATTCAAGCCCTTTGATCTTCTTTTTGGATGTCTGTAGTGTTAAATTGCTACAGAAGTTTCTTTCTTTGTTCCTTTCTGTTAGTTTTGTTTGTCTCCGTAATAGGGTCTCCACAGGCTGGTCTTGAAGTCACTACATAGTCCCAGTTGGTTTTAAACACGCAGCAACCTAAGCACTGAGATTTATAGGCGTACCCCACCATACTCAGCCTAAGGGTGTCTAAACTTCTACACTCATGTCACCAGAGACCAGTAGCCATGTAGCAGGCATATTTTCAGCAGCCCCAGTTAACAAAAGATTCTGAAACGAACCATGTTTATTAGGAGGCATTGTATCTTGTAATTTTCCCTTGCCTTAAAGAATTTCAATGTATTGTCATTAGAATCATGTACAGAAAATGATCTCAGAATTAAAAAACTACACCATGACATTGTACTAATATAATGAATTTACAGACCTCAAAAAAGTCTTAGTTTTAGAGAACATCGATTTATGTGTATATACAGAAAACTTGTTGAACATTCTTGTTCAACAGAAATAATACATAAAAACAAATATAATAAATAAAACAATCAAATGTTCCTGAAATAATAATTTCTTGCCCTTTTGTTATTTCTTTGGTCAGTAGGCCAATTTAGAATTTTAGAATCCTGTTTCCTTTTAAGCATAGATTTATGATCAGGAAAGAATTTAATGATGAAAGAAAGGCAAAATGAAACATTTAAGAATTTGGTTGACATTCTTTTTTCATTGCATAAATATTTATTAGAAATGTTCTGACTGTCTCTGAGACTACTGTCAGGTATAAATCTGAGTACATGGCATTATTTTGATGAACGCCTTACCATGTCTTCTGATAAACTTTTAACCAAAGCCCTCATAATTTCATTGGCCAATGCTTTAGTGGTGAATTTTCCATCTTGCAAGATAATTTTGTGTCTTACCTCTAATAGGATAAATTCCTGAAAGGCACTTCTTGTTTTCTCTGTAACATCCATAGAATCCTCAATCATCCCTTATATAGAACATATGTGCGTTTGGCTGTCTGGCTAGATGGATGGGTGGGTAACTGGAAAGATACGGGTGCTAGTTGGTTGTATTTTATTGAAATCACATTTTACCCATAATGCAGCATATATTATGTGGTGCTTGATAGTAATAGCTACAAAGAATTACGATTTTCCATAAACAAAACAAACCAAAATACCAAAAGTTAAGAGCAATTCCTCAAAGCTGAGAGGGACTCAGTAGCTTTTGTTTATAAGTGTCCCTGAACAATAAAAGATGCTTCTAAAACCTCAGGTTCAGCTAAGAATCACAAGTTTCAGCTAATTAGATCTCTATTTTCTTTTAATAAATATCTTCTTTCGTGAGAAAGAATTGAGTCAAGGTTCACAGTAACAAAATCTAATGCCTGTCAAAGTATGAAGGCTTTTGCCCAAGGCTGTGGTGCTGTTTGGCATTTGGTATAGCAATTTTGAAGTATCTGAATCCATTTCTCTTTAAAACATTTCCTTTGATTATTTTTGTTATGTAGTATTTAACTGGTAGTAATAGAGTATTATGTTACTTAAGAGTGTAATAAAGACAATAAACCTGCTGTGAATAAATGATGAGATTTTCTTACACCCTATTTTGAATTTGAAAACATACTTTTTAAATGTTACACAAAATCTCCATTTCATTAGAATAGGAAGGTGTAAAAACAAATAACTAATATTCATTTATTTTTATTGTATCAGTCTATAATTTATAAGTATAAGATACCTTGCAAAATGCAAAGTAAAATATAAATGCAGTGACTCCTGGCCAGTAGGATAAGGCTGATCTCTAGTTTTTTGACAGCCTTTTTGGTAATTTCTCTCTCAATGAATTCCCATCATAGCACAAGTGAAGAACAAAATTATACACATTTTAGACACCCCACTGAGTAATCAGCTCCCTTCCGAAGGGTGTTTTGGCTCAGTCATGAAAACATTTTAATAACTGAAATTATTACCCACTGAGTTACTAGCATGGTCATGGTCTAAAACCCAAATTTTCTGAGATGAGAAATAGGCTTTTAACTGAAGTTTCTTAAGGAAAACTTTATCAATGTCATCATTGTTGACGTGAGTCAAAATTCCTTCTCATTTTCTCTCACCCTCCTTTCCTTCTCCTCCTTCCTATCTGCCTTCTGTCTTTCTTTCATTTTTCTAATTTCCTTTCAGATTTTAATTACTCTTTTAGGTTCTTACACTAACAAGATAATATAATGTTTGCACATGTGGATCTGATTTATTTCACTTATCAATATGGTCTCTAGTTGTATCCATTTATCTACAAAAGCCTCAAATTTATCTGTTTTATAGCTGAACAATCCATTGCTCAGTTGCTGACCATTCTAGTTGTTTCCAAGAGTTAGCTGTGACAAATCTCACTGTTATAAACATGGGTGCACATGTATCGGGATGGTATGATGTTTTCAGATGTTTTGAAAAAATACCTAGCTGGCTTGAATGGGACCTCCAATCCCATCCTTTTGAGGGATCTCCACGCTGACTTCCATAGTGGTTGTACTACTCGGCACTCCCACCAACAGTGGAGAAGGGTTCTTTCCCTGCTCCCCAGCCACTCCAGCATTTCATATCGGTTGACTTCTTGTTGACGGTCATTCTCTCCAGTGTAAAGCATAAGATGGTACCTCAGTGTAAATTTGCATCTCTTGGATGAGCAGTGATGGTGAAGATTTTTTTCATATATTTACTTGCCATTTGTATCTCTTCATTTGTGAAATATATATTCATTTCAGATGCCCATTTTTGGATTGGGTCTTAGGATTTTGGAGGACTGATTTTTAAAAAATTCTTTATATATTCCAGATAGGAGTCCTTTGTCTGAAGGACAATCTGCTATAACTTTTTCCCAATTCATGGGTTTTCTTTTTACTCTCTTGGTGATTTCATTTGATGTGCAGAAACTTTTTAACAAGATGAGATCCTTATTGTTGATTCTTTGAAGTATTTCCCATACAGTTTGATTTTTGTTCATGATCGCTCTACCTATCCCTATGTCCTTTTTAAACTTACTTTCTGTAGTTTTCTGCTTGGTGATAGGCATGGATCTATTTGAAGTGTTCGGCATGTGAAAAACCAGTTTTTCTAGCATTATTGATTAGAGGCTATCTTTCTTCCAGTGAACAAGTTTGGCCCCTTTGTCAAAGATAACATGGCTGGGCGAGCAAGATAGCTCAACAGTCCAAAATACCTGCTTAGGCAACTGCAGGGACCATGGTTTGATCCCTGGCATCACATGCTGTGCCAGCCCCATCCCTAGGGCAGGCTGAGCTGACCATAACATAAACAAATACTTGGGGCTGTGGAGATAGCTCCATGGTACAAGTGCCTCCCCGGCAAGTGCAAGGTCATGAGTTCAAGCCTCAGTCCCACAAAAACAAACAAAGAAACAAAAAAACGAAGATAACTGAATGTGTTTATAGTTGTGCCTACTTCTTCTAATCTGCTTCATTGATCCTCAGGCCCACTTTTCACCAGTACCATGCTGATTTTATCACAGTAGCTTTACAGTATAATTTCAAGTCAGAGACTGTGATGCCTCCTGTCTTTTCATTGAGACTGGGCGTGGTGGCACACGCCTGAAATCCCAGCTCTCAGGAGACTGTAAACAGGTGGATCACTATGAGTCTGATCTACTAGTGAGACTCTGAACATCCTGTCCTTGTAGACCCTTCCCTAAAGAAAAAATAAATAAATAAAATCTACTGTGAAACGAACAGTATGGTGTGGGAAAAAAGAAGACCTCGAAATTGGCTCAACAGATTAGAAGATGCAGAAACAGCTCTGTACATACACAGCCACCTTATATTTGGCAAAGAAGCTCAGCACCTACACTGGAAGAAAGACAGCCTCTTTAATAAATGATGCTGAGAGAACTGGCCCTGCATGCATCAGAGACAAAATTTGGGCCCATATCTTTGACCATCACTAAGATAAATTTGAAATAGATGAAACATTTAAATAGTAAGGCAGAAATATGAAATCTGCTGGGAAGTAGACTAGACAAAACTCTTGTAGAAGATATTGACGTAAGTAAAGACGTTATGCATAAAACCCCAACTGCCTAGGAACTGACACAAAGTGTTAACAACTGGAATCTCATTGGGTCAAAGCATTTGCACAACAAGTGAAACCACAGACAGAGTGAAGAGACAGCTCAGGGTGTGGGAAAATATGTCTGCTGGGTGTTTCTCAGACAAAGGCTCACATCCAGAAGGGATAAAGAACTCTAGAGAATCAGGCCTCCCACATGTAAAGGCCCAGTCCAAAAATAGGAACTGGAGCAAAACACACACTTTCCAAAAGGAGTATAAACAACAAATAAATATGTGAGAACATGTTTAACATCACTGGCCGCTGGAAAGAATGCAAATTAAATGAACACCGAGACTCTGTCTCGCCCTGGAACAAATGGCTGTTGTGAAGAAATTGGCCAATAACAAATGCTAGAGGGGCTACGGGAGAAACGACCTCTGCTCCACTCTTGGTGAGAACGCGGACTGGTACAACCACCATGCAGATCAGTGCGGCGACCCTAAAAGGACTAGAACTAGAGGTCCCGTTCCATCCAGAGATTCCCCTTTTGGGTGTCTTCCCAGACAAGTGAAGAACCTCATAGCACCGCCATCTATGGGCACCCATGTTTATAGCAGCATAATTTGTAATAACTAAATCTTGGAAACAGACCAAATGCCTATCAACCGAGGAATGGATAAAAAGATGTGGCCATTTTATATAATAAACTATTACTCAGCCATAAATAAGGATAAAGTGGAGACTTTTATAGGTACATGGATTCAACTTGAGACCATACTCGCAAGTGAAATAAACATGACACAAACATGTACACGTCGTCTTGTCTCTTTAGCACGAGAAGCTGAAGGTGTAAATGTGGCCCCAAATGCACAACACATATTGTGAAATGGGAAGAAACTTTTAAAGGAAGGAGAAACTGGTATAGGACTGTGGAAGAACAGCAGAAATACATATGATATGTATACATATATGATATGTATTATATATTATATATATGATAGTTAAAATAGTTATACTACTAATTTCTCTGAGTTGATTGAAACAATAGGTTTGGACAATTAAATACTGATATCTTGTACTCTGAGTAACTAATTTAAAGATGACCATACTCAGTGTGCTAACCATTGTTACCCTCTATATTGATTTAGAATTTTCTTTCTTGGGTTTTTTAATTTCTTCTTCTTTAAAATAAAAATTAGAGAATACTTGTCATTTTTTTCTATTCCCCTAAATGTGTTGACTTTCCTATAACTCTGCTATTCTTTTTATATCTGCATATTTATTTTTGTCTTTCAACATTCATTTACTATGTTTTTCATAGTTTTTGAGCCTTGGAAAATATTTTGGACTTTGGTTAGGACGTGTGTGCAGTTTGTCGTGATTCTACTCGCTAGAGTGAGTTGGCACCTGGGATAATGCGTTTCAATGCCTTTTGTCCCTTCCCTCTCCCTGTCCCTGCCTTTATTATTTTGAAGGAGAGATAACAATGCTGTCTGCTACTTGCTAAGTAAATGAAACTGAGATGCAATGGACAACCCAAATGGGCATATCTGATTTAAATATTATAAATAACTGACTCATTAACTTTGTGATGTGTATCAGGCTCATAATTTTTATCTTGTCCAGGTTTTTTATTTTATTTTATTTTTTTGTGGCAGGCTTATCCTGCCCTGGTGGTGGGGCTGGCGCAGCATGTGGTGCTGGGAATGGAACCACGCTCCCCGTGGTTGCCTAAGCTTGCCTAAGCAGGGGCTTTAGATCACTCGGCCATCTTGGCAGCCTGTTTTTTTTTTTTTTTTTTTTTTTTAAGTGTCTTTTTCTTAATTTTAATTTTTATTTTTTTGCTAGACCTAGCTAGTCTGCAGGATGTGGCTAGTTTTCCAGATGTGGCAAGCTGTGGAGAATTGCTGGAGAGATGAACTAGACAGGAAGGACTCGGATATCACAAAGCGTCCGTTAGGGAAAGCGGCACGTCAGCCATGTTTCCTGGTACTGCATCTCCTTTAAGGGATTGAATTCATTGTTATTGAGAAGAGGCTGAGGTGTTTGGTTAGCTAGCCCTTGCTTCTGCCCACCAGAACATGGACCCTAACCGCTGTGCTTTTCTCTGACAGCTCCTTCAAACACTTGATTGGAGGCCTGGATGACGTTTCCAATAAAGCCTATGAAGACGCGGAAGCAAAAGCAAAGTAAGTGATGCTGTTTTCTGGACATTTCATCATGATACAATGTTTTGAATTTAAAGACAATCAAATGTTTTGATAGATGTAGCAAAATCCACTGACAGTAAGAATATAATTACTTTAAAGGCAAAAGAAACAAACTATTGAAGATAATGATTACACAGTGTATATATGTTGTAAATATGCCTCTCTTTAAACATCAATCCTTAATTTTTTAAAAATCTTATATTTTTAAATTTTAATACATGACTCAATGTAAATGTATCATTTGTTTTTCCAATGAACTTTCTAAAGGATGATTTCCACAACTGCATGAAAATAATAAAACTGGAGGTATCTATGTGGATGAAATCCTTTTTAAAAATTTATTTGTTTTTTAATCCATTTACCATTCAACCCAGGTAATCCTCTCCTGGGTATTTTTCCAGAAATCTTTATTATTTTATATTAAACTTGTAAATGTAGAAACTACACGACATGGTAATTATCTCCTTAATTATCACTTGGTATAAAAATGTAGTTCTTCTATCGTGGTAATGTACATGCACATAAATCTTTAATGTTTCACAAAGATTTGAAGATATATGAGATGTATTCTTTCTATAAAATTTTAGGTCACTCTAAAATGAAGAAGTCACTAAAACTCTTCATCCCCCAATACAATTTAGCACTTATATCATCTAGGACACCTGCCAGGGGTTAAGTGGATAGGATCTAGTGTTAAATAGATAGGTTGTTCTGGGCTGTGCTTTGATTATGTGCAGTGGCTCTCAACCTTTCTCATGCCGTGACCCCGCAATGCAGTTCCTCATGTTGCAGTGACCCCAAACCAAAAAAATAATTTTGGTGGCTACTTCAAAACTGTAATTTTGCTACAGTTATGATTCGGAATGGCTTTAGGCGACCCCTGTGTTTTGGTCATTCAACCCCCACCGGGGTCACAACCCACAGGTTGAGAACCACTGGATTATGTGATTTTGTCAAAACACAAAAATAAAAAGAAATAAAACCATTTATTTTGCATTGAGAAACCACAAAGGAAGAAACATTTTCTAGAACTAAAATATTAAGAATGATGCTCCATGCTGGGCCTGCAAATTATGATACCTTCAGAATATGGACCTGTGTTCATAATGTCTTACCGACATAGTCTGTTGTAGTGTTCTCTAACTTGGTGGGGAGACAAGCCAAGAGGCTGAGTGTTAACAAGGCCTCTGGTGGGATTTGCTCAGCAAACTAAATCAGCCAGTGTGCCCCTCAGTCCTGGGAACACCCTCTGCCATTGGTGATTGGTATTTCTGCTTCTGATTTTCTGCATTACTTTAAAGTGCAAATCAGTGGTCAGTTTAGATTTTCATTTCTGGTATTTGAGACTATTTCCACTGAGGTGGCAGGGGCTCCAATGAAGGTACCTTGCTGGTTTTGAAAGTGATAAAACTCTACATTATTGTTTAGTTTTACCATGAGAAGACTATTTTTTTACGATATATTAAAAATACTATAGCTGGGCGTGGTGGCACACACCTATAATCCCAGCACTTGGGAGGCTGAGGCAGGAGGATTGATGTGAGTGCGAGACGAGCCTGGGCTACAAAAGTGAGCTCAAGCTCAGCCTGAACTGCATAGTGAGACCCTGTCTCAAAAAAAAAAAAAAAAAAAAAAAAATCCTATTTATGGAACAATTTAGGTCAAATTATTTTTGCTTATTTTAATGTCCAGGAATGTCAGTGGCAAGGTTTAACTGTTCTGAGTAACTATTTCTGAGTTCCTGGAAAAAGTCAAAGGCCTTTTCAGGCTGATGAATATTTGCGGCGTGGATCTGCTGTGTCCCTGTTCAACTCTAGGTAGATTCTTTAGTGATTCTTCTGCATAATGGCTTCTGTAATTGCACGGTTTCTAAATATGAATAATTGTGTAATTACCCTACCAAAAGCTGAGGCCACTCAGACTCCAAGCAGGGTTGGGAAGGCGGCTGTAAGCTGCCCACAGCCTCCTAGGCACCACCCAGTGGCCCTATGGGACTCACTGTGCGAGCACCTTGAATTCTGGTGAATGGCGTATTCACTTGCAAATGAGAGTAAAAGCAAAATTCATGCTCTGCATTCCAGATGCAGACAATTAAAGGGCCAGCGTGGTATCGATTCATACTCAGAGAATATAAAATATGAAGAACCCTGTTTTCTACTCTAGGATCAGTCACTCCCGAGAAAATAGTGCTGGTTTTCAATACCTGTCAGAATTTTGGTCGCTATGTTTTAAAAATGGGACTTTCGAGACTTTAATGAGACGCATTACTTAAAACTTTATAAATTTCAAGTAACTATTGTAGTGAATGCAACAGTTGATAGAACTATACATTGCATATATACTTTAGTGCTTTTTTCTATTAATTTTATTTTATTTATTTATTTTTTTGTCTTTTGGAGACAGGGTCTCGCTGTACAGTTCAGGCTGGCCTTGAGCTCAGTTTTGTAACCCAGGCTGGTCTTGAACTCTCACCAATCCTCCTGCCTCAGCCTCCCGAGTGCTGGGATTACAGGCGTGCGCCACCATGCCCGGTTCTATTAATTTTAATGAGAAAGAAATAGCAGTTTCAAAATAGGTTAGTAGGACAGTTACAATGATTAATACGTTGTATATTGTTGTCTTCATAGTAGTTATTCAGAGTACAAGATGCAGATATGATATCTTGTCTAACTACTATTAGTACAAATCTTTCTTCTCATTGAACTAAGAGAAAGTAGATGTATATCTATCCTATTTCATATATACAGATATATATTTTTTTCACTACAAAATGGACTTTCAGTTATATCCTCCTTTTTTGTTTTGTTTTGTCTTGTTAGCGATGAGTATTTTGTTGTCATTGAAATATCGTAGGTGCTGGAATCCAGAACCATAACCCAATGTAGACCAGTAGTCCATAATAGTAGTGGGTTAGTCACAGAACTGGCAATGTCAGAAGTTGTTGATTTGAGCCTTTTACAGCTCAGCACATTAATATGGGTCTACCTTTGATACCATGTGGTTACACTTTTCTGATGGATGGTAAAAACAATGATAAAACAAGACCTATGTAACAAAAAAATGTTACTTTTATGTCTGACAAGGTCAGTCACATCCAATCAGGATTTAACCTGAAACCATGTACAGCATTTTGTAGAACTTTTGTCAGTGTCAGAAGTCTGGATGAGTCACAGCCATTGTTTGGTCATGAAATCCTGAGAGAATATATTCTCTGTAGGTGACTCTCCTTAGGCACACTATATGTTCTCAATCCATTTCCTCTGTAGTTCCATAATCTCCTTGAACAGAAAATTTGGGACACAACTGAATTACAGGATGTTATAGTCTTCAGCAGTTTTTGTATGGCTAAATTTACAGAGACCAATTAATTAGTTCATATATATTACATAAAAGTAATTTTACCTGGGCAAACGCTCTTTAATTTAATGTAGACATAATTTGCATATTTTTTGGTAGCAAATCATTGAGTTATGCTGAACTTAGAAGAGAACTATTAGTTTTTTTTTGTAAAAAAATATTTAGTTACAATTTGGTTGTGATTAAGGAACAACAGAACGTGGAAAATGACTACCCTGACCAAGGCTGCTGCCAGCATTTCTATTTGGCCCACAGAATTGAGTGATCATGCCTTAGCCCCTGTGCTTGTACTTTTTCCTATTTTACTGGTAAACAATTGAAACATAAAGGTTGCACACAGTTAAGATGTAGAATATGATTTAATACGTGTATACTTTACTAGCTTATTTCAGTCATAAGACACAATGCAGGAGTAATTGCAGTCGTGTATTTGTGTTTAAGAAGAACATACAACAATGTCTTAATAAATTTCACTTGGGAAAGACTTGCTCGAACTGCTCAGTTCATACTAAACTCAAGTGAGTGTCTGAACCCCTCTTAAAACTTGCTCAGCGGAAGTGTCCTCATGAAAGCAGCCTCTAAGATCTTTGATTCAGATTCTAGAGAGACTGATTAGGTGCACTGTATTCCCCTAAGAAGCCACATTAAAAATAAACAAATGCTGGAAGAGTTCCCTCTATGCCTTTTTTACTGTCTCTATTTTGTAGACTCCTAATAAATATTACTCTCTGAAGATCTCTGAAGTGAAGTCATCTCTTAATTGCATATCTTGTCACTCAGAGTAAGCAAGCTGCGTATCATTCCTCAACAAAAGATTTTTAGTTGCACTAGCAAGTTTAAGAAATTCATTTCTGTTAGTATTGTTGTCTTTGTTGAATTTCTACCTCTTAAGCACACTGTATCTTCACTTTGTATTGAAGAGAATTAGAAGATCTGCCTTCCCTGCACAGGTTGAGAACAGGCTCTAATTACTTTAAACTCCCCAGATAATTCTGCTAATGCCTCTAAATTTCTATATAGATCACAATGTCTGGATCATTTTGCACTTAGGTAATGATTTGTCTCCACCGTAAACCTATTTTTTTTAAAAATACTCTTAGTTTTTCTAAAAGCAATGAAGATTAATATTTTTAAGATCAAAATGAAACGGGCATGTTACTCCTCCACATGAAATCATTATCAGTATTATTTCACAGACTTCCTGTTTGGGCAGGAAAAGAGTAAAGTAGGTCCACTTGTGAAGACTGACTCCACTGACACCCTTAAATGCTAGACACTCATTAGCTATTAGCAGGATAGGCTTCGTGGCAGGATGGATCCCCTGCATGGAACAATATCCTTTTCAGGATAAAAACCATGTCAAGCACTCATCTCAGGCAGCCTATGCAGAAAGATTGGCTTGAGAGAAATATCCCAGAAAATATAGCTTTAAAAACTCCTTTACCACAGTGTATGTGTGAGGCTCAATGTGTCTCCTAAGACATACTTTCCACAAATATTCTTGACAGGAACTTTACCTTTTTGGCATGGTTAAGCTTCTCCTGATAGCTGCAAATTATCCACTAAGGACTTCCCATTTATTTATTTATTTATTTATTTATTTCGTCTTTTTGAGACAGGGTCTCGCTATGCAGTTGAGGCTGGCCTTGAGCTCACTTTTGTAGCCCAGGCTGGTCTCGAACTCACACCAATCCTCCTGCCTCAGCCTCCAGAGTGCTGGGATTACAGGCGTGAGCCACCACGCCTGGCTTCCCTTTTAAAAATATAAAATTTACTAAGGCATTAGGAGAGACAACATCAGATCAAAGGGAAGGGTCATTAAATCTTATTTGGAACAAAAGGTAGGAGCACAATGAAAGGTGCGTAGTGTTTTCCTTGGGCAATATGTGTTCATCCACTTACTCATAAACATCTAGAAGATTATTGTGAGGACTCTAGTGTGTTAGTGAACAAATGCTTTTCGGACTGGGTGAACCACCCATTCCTTGTCCCTTTAGGATGACGTCAGAGGATGGCGCCTCCCTAACGTGGCCGGAGCATGAAGTTGCTTCGCAGGGACAAGTCACTGAGCTGATACCAGGTTATAAGAAATTGCAGTAAAACAGCTGGAAGTATTTGGGCGGAACACTCTAGGTCATCAATATTCAGAAAGATGTGAGCATTTTCAGTCCCATAGCAGAGGAGAGAACTGTAGACTGAGCAAGTGGCTCGCAGGTCCGTTTAACTTTGGTGGGTGAGTCCCACCCCCAAGGTGGGTACGGTTCTGTCTCAATCACTCTTCTCTTTTTCGTGGGACAAACACATGGCACCCAAAATGAAGGAAAGAAAGATTTATTGAGCTTGCAGTTACTGAAGGATTTAGTCCATACTCAGCCAGCTCCAAGGCAGACTGGTTCGTGGCTGAGAACAGCAGCTCATGGCAGCACAACAACAGCGTAACACAGGCAACAACAGAGGCAACCGACCAGCCAGGGAAACAGAGAGCAACAGAGGGAGAGTCTGTTTCTCTGTCTCTCTTATAATGCATTCAGGCTATCACCCCAGGCTTGGGGAGGTACACACACCCATAATGCCAGTGGTACTAACATTCATAATCCCAGCAGTACTAAGACACATAACCCCAGTGGATCATGAGTTAGTCTCAAACTCTAGAAGTCCCCACCCCTGACTGCATCAGGCTTTGGGGGCACAACTAGATGCACACCATGACCGGTTCACTCTACAGTGTGGTGATTTTTGGGTTAAGAATGCTTTTGCCCTTCCATTTATATACTTGAAGCATTGTCCTCAAGATACCTATAAAAATAGATTCTCCTAAGAGGTATAAAAAACATTTTTCTAGCTTCAAAGCATACATTTGCACATGAAATCTTTTCATTCCAGGAGCTGCACAATGGTCCCGCCGAGCACAAGGCGGAAGGAGGGATATTAAACAAGAACCCCGAATTTGCCAAAGCCTTGATGAATACCCACCATGGCACCCACCTTTTTGTCTTGCCTCACTCTCTTCACTATGCATTTAAAGATCTTCATTTTTTCTCTGCTTTAGTCCCCCAAGAGACCATTCACAGTGGAGTTACATAACACAAAAGGGGAAAAATTTTGTAAAGCAAACAAACAAAAAGAATGAAATTAGAGAAGCAGATATAAATCTACCATGCGAAACCTGGCCCTTAGTGGAGCAGGGAGCTTGTATATGAAATCACTAGGGGTCTTGCAGCTGGCTTCTGACTTTCCAAAAAGTCACCTCTCGATTTCTTCTTTGTCAGGATGAATATAGAATGTTGCCTCCCCTCCAGTCCACTCTTACAGCTCTTTGAGGGCATAATTCTATTTTCTTAATTAGTCTTCATAAACTTAAGTCAAGTGCTTTTGTGTGTGAGCTCATTTGCAAAGGTATTCCCCTTGATATTTTTAGATTTTCAGGATTAGTTTTAATAGTGAGCTTGTTTGATGCAGTGTGACATCAGTAAAAGATAGTCTATCCTCCGCTTCATTGGCAGAGACTACCTTCCAGTAGCTCCCTCTGCCTGCCACCAAGGGGTGGCTGTATGCTCCGGGCCACTGAACGTTTGCTCACCAAATGCTGCATGAAGCTGAGGAGTCTCCACAGATCAGGAGGTCCTCATTGTTGGAGCACAGCTTCTGAGAGCCTTGGGGCCATTCAGTGACTACCAGATATCTTAAATACAGTCTGATACGTGAGGAATTGCTGTGTTGAATATAGACTTTCAAAGCTGAGCCTTTCTTGTTAGCCTGTTTCTGTCAGACATTTTGGACTAAAGATCTTAGTGTTCCTCCAATGTTATCAACGGTTTACTTAAAACAACTTGGTCTCCATCTAAGCAGTTCTCAGGGAAATGAGCCTGGAAATTTGTTTCTGCCCTATGGAAAGAATTCCAGTGAGCCGTATCCTCCTGGAACATGGGAACTAATACCAATTAAATGGAAAGAGCGCAGAGAAGGGCATTATGAGATCGCCCTTGGAGCAGAATTAGAGCTTGCAGACCAGTCGGAGGCAGAGTGGTGGGGTAGCAGGGGCTGCCGCTAAGCCATAAAACTTGCGTTCTGCTATTTTAGAGCCAAGGATGGGAAACAAGCAAAGTTTCGCAGCACTTGGCCTTGAGCTAACCAGCTGACTTGCAATCCTGCGAGAACGGTTTGCTTTTAAATTCTGGTATACGCCATCAGGCTGGAAGAGTGTGGAGCGGTTCACAAAGCCACTGATGCCAGGTGAATTCTTGGCGCGGTTTGCTAGGAGGAGCAGCGGCAAGGAAATTTCTCTTTCTAGGAGAGGGAAACTTACTTGGTTGCTCTTTAATTTTATTCTATTTTTTATTAAGATTAAAAGTCTATTATTTAATGAAAACATTTGGTCACCAAATTTACTTTTTTTTTTTTTTTTT
>PVJA010007753.1:0-13632 GCA_004027025.1 Myocastor coypus
TTTTTTTTTTTTTTTTTTTTTTTTATTCTTGTTTCAGAACCTTTGTTTGTTTATTCACTCATTTTTATGGCCGGCTCAGCCCGCCCCGAGGGAGGATGACGGTTTAATATTTCATAGCTAACAAGTATCAGATACTTTAAAATTTTGGTATAGTCTTTACAAATATCCCAATATGCTTAAAGGATTTTGATTTGGTTTGGGATTTAGAGATATTCTTTCTTTTTTTTTTTTCTCTGTGTTATTGAATCTCCATCTCTATCCAAGCAAGCTAGAAAAAAGCAAATGGAAAATAACCTGGCCCCACGCTATGTATACTGACTGTAAGCGTAGTAAGAGGTAGTGGGAGGAACAGGAGGAATGTTTAACCCTTGGAAATGGCTAGAGGCAGTCATGGGATTGAAGTTGTAAAATGAAGCCAACTTGGGAACACTCAGTGGCAAGAGAGCTAAATGCCTCCCAGTGGCCCTGACGCTCGCCCTGCTCAACTTGAACCACAGTCTTCACACATCTCTCCCTCTCCTAACCAAAGCCTGGAGCAAGAGAAATACCTTTCTTTTCAGTTTTCCTGTTTTTCTCATGGTTTCTCTAATGTCCTGGAAAGAAAGGCAGGGTGGAACATTACCTGTGCTTCTAGACATCTTGGAAGCAAGAATCTTCTCCATATTATGAGAAAGTTTAAAGGGCTTGATCTTTGTTTTTTATATGCTAACTGGAAAACAATGGAATCTGGGAAAGATCATTCCAAGCTTGGTTTACATTATTATTCTTCCTGCTGTGAAAGTCTATTATTCATGGGCTGGGGCTGCAGCTCAGCAGTGCAGAGCCAGCCTAGCAAGCAAAAGGCCTTGTTTCAGTTCCTGGTACCAAAGAAAGAAAAAAAGAAAAGAAAAGACTAAAAAAGAGTCTATTATTCATATCAGGGTTTAAGAAGGTATTCTATCTACTGACTTTTTTTCTGAAACAAAATGCCAATTTTCCTCTAGTCACATGGGCTACGGTCAGGTTAATGTGCTTGTAAAGGCAAAAGAGAACAAATTCACCATCAAATACTGATCTCAATTCATATCATTTGTGAGTGCTTCATAAAAATATTCAGCATGGAAATAGTAAGACTCCAAAATGATGAAATTTATTTCCAAATACAATTTTTATTCAAATTCCAATATACTCCTTAGCCAAAACAGAACTGAAAATTTGAGGATGTTTGTAAACATCATGTCTTCCCATTGAAATAAAACATCTCTAGTCTAATTGCTTCTCAGTTGTTGGCTAAGATCAGGTGTAGCACCTAATCTATGTACTCAGACACCGCAGATGTGTTCCCTGAGAAACTGCAATGCTCATTTGCCCTGGTCCAACCGTCATGCAGCCTAACCCTGCAAGTGGGCCAGTATAATAAGGGCTTTTGTTTGGTTGACTTGGTTTGATATCTGTGTGTGTGTGTGTGTGTGTGTGTGTGTGTGTGTGTGTGTGCATGTATGTGTGTGTGTGTGAGAGAGATGGAGAGAGAGAGACAGAGACAGAGACAGAGCATGTGCGTTTTTGCATCTAACTCTGTCCAAATCTATCAAGAAACATTTTTATGTATCTTGTTCATGGCTTTTATTTTATATGAAGATGCATTAAATATAAATAATTCAAATATAGCTACTGTGTTTGAGTTTTAAATTATAGCTCATTTGTCTCATCAATGGATTTGAATGATTTTTTACTGATGAACTGTTAATTAAAATTTCTGGTCTACTTATTCCTAAGACTTTACACTTAGCTACGTCTGTGCCAAGTCAGTATCTATTTAATTCATCTAGGGATAAAAAGCTTTTCATTTCATCCCAAGATCTTAAACACTCTTCAAATCCTGTTCTGCTGCCAAAGTTCACCTCCTAGAGTTTATTTTTAAAATGTGAGTTTCTACATAATGACAACAGAGAGTACAGCATGACAAAGAAAAGGGGTGCCTGCTTCTCCAGGCTGTTATTAAAACTCTCTGGTCCCAAAGGCATCTGGAGTCAGCATTCTGTTGGCCCACTGGAGATTTTGTGTGTGTATGTGTGCAAGTTACGTGAAAGAAGTGCAAAGTTGGAGAATGCACACTGAAATGAAGAGAAGGAGTAAAAATGCACCCTACAAAATATTCTGTCACTGGGAGAGGCAGCGTACTTTCCCCCACCACACTCACTGAAAATGTGTAAGGGAAAGGATCTCAGCACTGGAAAGCATTAGGTTTTTAGAAGTGAAGTTAAACTGATAAATTAGACCTCATTTATTGAACAGCAGTTAGAGCGGATTGCCTAGGGAGTCATTTGACACCTTTGAAGACCCTGCTAACTTAATTGGTGATAGTTTGGGGGCTGAAGGGAACATTTAAGCTGGGAGCAGCAGGACACCGTGCTGCATGAAAATGGAGAAGACAAGCGTTCTCTCTGACAAGGGGAGTCATATATAGATTTTTGTGTCCATTGTTTTCGCTTATTTGTGTGTGTGCTTTACTCAGTCAATCAAATATAATTGACACCACTGGGTTCTGTTGTTTTGTAGATGACAGGAGCTAATGCAAGGGAAAAAGCTGGAAGTAAACTTCCTCCTGAAAGGCTGTGGAAAGGTTTTTCCACAGAGCCTGTGACATTTTTTGCTCAATTGTATTAATTGATGTAGTGACAAGCACTTGAGAAGATGATGGATACTAATCACCACAGCCTTTTAAGGTTGGCTTATATTTTGCCATTAGCACAAGGGCTCGTTTGGGCAAAAAGGGACACAAGCAGATAGAACAAAAGGAGAAATAACAAAGCAGCTCTTGGGCACAGTCTGGGGGCAGAAAGGCAAAGGATTCCCATGCAGGGTGCACAGGCAGTGCTGGGGGACAGGTGTTTAGTCAAAGACACGCTTCCAGCTATAAACTCCTGCGACCTGTGATCTCCAAGGAGGACCTGCCCCAGATTCTTACTCATTTGCTCAGAGCGACACATGATCCTAAGAGCTTTCATGAAGTCCTAAGTCTTAAGTACCAGGACAGGAAATTGGGCAGAAAGCTGAGGGAAAACCTACCAACACCATAGTATACTGGAACTAAGAACCCAACTCTTCAGACTAAGAGAGCTATAGGTCTTAGAGCGATCATCGCCCCTGGTATCAGTGGTAGTGATGCATTAGAGTAGGCCATATGGCTCAGCAGGACAGAGCTGGGCTGAAATCACTGACTGCTTGGAGAAATCTACCCCAAAGAACTTGACTACTCAAAGGACAGCGTGTCGAGCTTTTATTTGTCTGTGGAAGTCTGTCTCGAAAATCAGGAACATAATCTGTGGTTCATTTGTGTTACATAGTATTATCCAAACCACTTTGTTTTTTCTTTGGGTAATTTGGGGGGCTTAAATGACTTTGAGTTGTCTCAACTCACCCAAAACTCATAGTGGAAATGTGTTTTCAATCATGATAGAAAAACTCTAACGATGAAAGTGCTTAACATCATTGATTTATGAAGATTTTTCTTTTTCTAACATCAAATATTTTCTATAACTTGTGTTGTTTGACATTTCAATCTCAAATTGCATCATTTAGTATTATGAAATGTAGAGGAAGAACTGAGAAAGAGGTGAAGGAAAGCTTATTATTTTCCAAATCCTTAAAAGTAGCACAGTTAAAAGAAGGTGAAAGCACAAATTTCACTTTTGCTCCACAGATATTTCAAGAAAGCATTTGATAAGCCTCATCAAGAAGAATTTCCACAATGTATCTTGAGCAAAAATAAATCCAATTTTCCATAAATCCAGATATGTTTTTCATTTATCAGAAATCAGTGACTGACTTGGAAAACCTCTGAAAGATCTAGTCTGAGTCAGACCTCATGTGCTTTCTCACAGAAACCCCTTGAATTAATTCATTTGCTGCATATTTATTGAGTGCTTGCTGTATGCCGAATCCAGGTGATGTCACAGGACCAAAAAAGTAGAGCTTTCTGCTCTCATGGATCGTTCAGTTGATTCATTCTAACAGAAGGGCAAGATATTAGTTAAAACATAACTAATGTCTGTGAGTGCCCTGGGGGCAGGACCGAAGCAGCAGGCCTGAGGATTGAAAACCTGTCCCCTAGGCTTGCTTTTAGGTGCTTTAATCCGCTGAACTATTTGCCAAACCCAAGAAAATAATTATTAAGCTAAGATTTGAAATCCAAAACTGAGTTACCAATGGGAAGTAGAAAGGCAGGGAGGAAGGGAAGCAATTGCAGCCATGTGCACAGGAGAAACAAGAGTGAGTCTAGTTCAAGTGAGCTGGAGTGGTGAAACACGGAGGGAACTGGGGAGTGCTGGCGGGATGAAACTATAAGCAGGGCGGCCCAGGCTAGAGTAAACCAATGCAAAAGCATGTTTAGAGGGCCATGTGATTATGTTTTCCTTGATAACCTTTGTTATGTTTGCTTTTGAGATTTCACACTGCTATCAAGTAGTGCCCAAAGTCTAGAGGCTACCATTTCCACAGGTGCCTAAAATCCCTGCCATAGCAAGAGGCAAGTGAGAACAAAAGAATGAGTGGAATGGCATAGGCTATCAGTGTCTAGGAAAATTCCAGGTGGCACTTCTAGCAGCTCTTCCTGCTTATGCTTCCAGCCAAGTGAATCCTTAGTATGGGACTATGTCATCCTTTACATTAATATAAACTTAGGAAAAGATTCAGCTTAGACAATACAGACATTTGGCAGGATGATGGGATTATACCCCAGTGCCATCAGCACCATCTTAGGATATATTTCTAATATGATCAGAGAACAAAATACTTTCTGTTTCTAAAAAAATATAAGAAGCCAGGTTCCTGGAATTCTTGATGAGGTGCTACTGGGGCTGACATGTCTGCAGAGAACAAGCCTCCTCATCCAAGAGCACTGGCAGCTTTAATAATTGCAGCGACAGGTGGCGAGCAGGCATATAGGCACCAGCACCTTCTAGAAGCTTCTTGTTAGCATGGGAGCCTTTTGCTCACGTCCACCTCTGAAATCCTGAAAATGATAGCATAAAAGCATCCATGTCATGTGTGACTTGCAAGTAGGTACAAAACAATAATCTTCCTGGAATAGGTGGGTCTGGCATAAAGGTCATAGCCACCCTGGACAGACAGCACAGTGTCCTAGCCCAGAGTGGCACCTTCTGCAACCCTGGAGAACACAGCCAGCTGCCCGCAATCCTCCAGAGTTCTTGGTGAGAGATTTTAGAGAGCACTGCCAACTGAGATGAGACCCATGGTTCACTTTGAACAACGAGGCACATGGGGTTATACGATTGGCCAAGCTTCTTCTACATAACACATAGACACACACACACACACACACACACACATACACACACACACACACATGCACACACATACACACACACATTCCCTCACATCCCACCAGGGTATTCTGAAGTCACCCTCTTCATGGAAACTTACCTGGTCCCTGGCCACTCCCTACACTGTGTTCTCATTCCTCTCTCCACGTTTACCTTCTCTGCCTGGAATAGCTTACACCACCCACACATTTTCCTGCCTAGTGTCCACAAGGTACCGCCTCAAATCCATACATACAGTCTTATAGCCAGGCTGGTGATACACGTCGGTTATCTCACCACTTGAGACGCTGAGGCAGGAAGATCTGCTGAAAGTTTGAGGCCCACCTGAAGTTTACAGTGAGACCCTGTCTCAAAAAAGAAAAATGCATATATAGATATAGATAGATATAGATATAGATATAGATATAGATATCTTCCACCAACCTCAAGCACATGAATTGTTTTCTCCTTTCTAGTCAGAATTATATATTTTAATGTGTTTACTTGGTTTACCCCACAAAACCAAGTTTAACAAAGATCACACTTGAATAGTGGTTAGTTATTTATTGCTATATTTTTTAAAAGACATTAAAATTTGAAGCTTCCACAGCCACCCTGTGTCATTGACAAGGCTTTCTGTAGGGTGCGTGGTCTGCCGTCCCTGAACTCCGTCCATATCATCTGCCACCCACTGTTATATTTCAGGCTGGCCCAGGAAATACTGATTCATATGGAGCCCCATTGAAATGATCATTCCTTATAAAACTGAGAAGTTTATCCGTCCCTATAATTGAAGTTCAGTCTCTATTATTGGATCTTCTGATTAGCTCTGACACCTCCTCATCATTATTAGAAACATGTGCTAATGTAAAGCATCCAAAAGTGTGGCTTGTACCAAGTATACAGGTAAGCCTGCTTGGAGTCCCTGCACATCTACCCTCTGGCCATGTGGTTTGTCTGATTTTCTCAACAGAAGCAAAGCTTTATAGACATACTAGCTTCCAATTAAAGGAGGATGAAGGAAGGAGAAAAGGCAGGATTGAACACGTATTTCCAGTCTACTCAAAGGCCCTCTGTGCAGTCAACCTGCCCACTGCTGCTCTGCTAAAGCTGCCCACTTACCGTTTCACTGAGACTTTGCTGCATTAACTTCTTAATTCCAAGATATGCTTTGGCGGAGAGTATTTTATCTTTATTTGTTTGCTTTCTTGCTGGTTTGTTTGGGATGGAAATTGAGACTGGGTGTGGTGACACACACCTGTAATCCCATCAGTGGGGAGGCTGAAAACAGGAGGATCACTACATATCAAATCTATGTAGTGAGATGCTGTAGACCCTGTACCAAATATAAAGAAGAAGAAGAAGAAGAAGAAGAAGAAGAAGAAGAAGAAGAAGAAGAAGAAGAAGAAGAAGAAGAAGAAGAAGAAGAAGAAGAAGAAGAAGAAGGAGAAGAAAAGGAGGAAGAGGAGGAGGAGGAGGAGGAGGAGGAGGAGGAGAAGATTGCTGATTACCATGAACAAGGGAGACCTAGCAGTAGGAAATGAGAGAGGCAGGCAGGGAACAGATCCAATTGAACTTTGTTAGTCAGGGGAAGGGAACTGAATTTCATTTTTTGCACAGGAATGTATATTTGGAGAAATATCTAGGTTTTTTTAAAGAGAGACATAACTTTGAGCTTTCAGAGGATCACACCTTCAACTGCTTTCCCATTTTGAATTCATCCTCTATTTAACCATCTGCAGTTCACTTCCATCTCCTAAGAAAACAATTCTTTGATGTCACCTCGCACCTCAGCTAGTCTCCTCACAGCAGCCCTTACTGTCTCACTCAGCCCAATATCGATGCCCTCCCATGACCACCTCCTGCCCAGTCCTTGTGGAAGTCACCACTGCAAGTGGTGCTCAGGGATGACCTCCTTAGCCCCATCCTACTTGGCCACCTTCAAGGTCCTACTGAGGTCCCTTCCTCTGCCTTCCAGGATTGACTGCTGTGGATCATGTCCCAACTCTTGTCCCAGCTCTTCTCTGGCTGCTTCTTCTGGTCTCTTGTGTGTCAGTCTGCCTAGCCTTTTTTTCACCCACTCACTCTCACACAGAAGTTTCTATTCATACTCTGTTCCCCAAACCACACACCCACAACCTCCATCCCCATCTACATTTTGCTGTCTTAAAAAAACCAAAATTTCTAGCATATCTCCTTGGGGCTCTCTTTATGCTTGGTTGTCCCAAAGGCTCCTAAATCCTAATAGCCAAAAATTGTCTTTCCATTGTTTCTCACAATGTTACCTTTTCGTGTTGTCAATCTCAGTTGTCATCTAGCAATCTCTTTTTTCTCTTTTGCTATCCTTTATAACCAAAAGTATTAATGTAGTTCCCCAACTGTGAAACCAGTACTCCCAGTCACGGATATATCTGACTTAAAGATGGTCTAGTCACTCTCTGGCTGCTGTCAGTCACAACATACCAGGTGAGGAGTTCATTCTGGCCTCTGTTTCCCACAGCCAAGGAGCAGAAAGAAAAAGGAAGACCTGGAGAGAGGAATGCATCCCTCCAGGTCATTTCCAGTGACTCATCTGATCTGACTCCACCTTAGCACAGTCAGTTCTAGCACCCTGTGGTCCAATAAACTTCCAAAAGCCACCTCTCATACACAAGGCTTTGGGGCATCTTGGATCTACATACAGAACCATCTCAGTGTGGATGAATATTGCTGACATTGCCTCCTTCAATTCTCCTCATGCAGCTAGCAGGTTTTCTCTAAACCCAAAGGTTCACTGGTTCTCCATCATGCTCATAATTAAGCATATAATGTTTACTGAATTTTGCTCCTGAGCATCTTGTTCTACGTCATATATCTATCCCAGCTACAGTAATTATTTTTGTACTTAGTGACATGAGCTCTTATAGACCTTTTCTAAAATGGCACACACTAGTGAACACAGAATAATGGGGTTTGTTTTGATATACTGGTACAGGAGAACACTGTACTTAGATTCTTTGATCCCCATTACACCTCTCCCTTTCCTCAGCCTTTCTCCCCAACTCCTTCTTGGTCTGTAAAAGTCTACCTTTCAGTTTACCTGCCAGCTCTCCTTCTTTAACTAAATTGTAATTTATTTCTAGATTGCCCCAATAAGAGAAATTTTCCTATATTTAGCTGAGACTAACTTATTTTCCTTAACACTGTGGTCTTCAATTTCATTTAGGTTCCTACCAAAATATGATCTTGCTCTTCTTTCTGGCTAAATAATACTACATTGTGCATAGGTGCCATATTTTCTTCACGCATTCATCTGTTGATGGACATCCCAGTTGTTTCCACAGGTCAGCAATTGAAGATTATGCTGCTGTGTGAATATACTGGCATCACTATAGCTTGCTGTCCTTAATTCTGTCAGAAATATATTGAGGAGTTCTATAGCTGAACCAAATATGCAATTATAGCATTTTGCATAATCTCCATCTTTATTTCCACAGTAGTTGAGCTAGTAAATGTACACCTCTGTACACATTCTTTCCTTTCTTTGAACACTCTCTCCTGTATATGTTTGTCTCTGCAGCTGTCTATTGTTCAGGTCTAAGTTTAGAGGTTGCTTCCTGGATGCCATGTATTCATTGGGTGTTCTTACAATACTTATTCTTATAGCTCTTCTGAAGGCTGTTATCAAAAGAAGATGGAAATGGAATCACCCTGACTTGGTTATTACATATTGTATACATGCATCAAACTCTCCTACTCTACCACATAAATGCCAACAACTATTGTGCCAATTAAAAATAAATTTTAAAAGATCATTTATCAAACTGAGTTATAGATTGGGAAGGTTATTCTCCATTAAAGTTTAAATTCTAGAAGAGAACACACCTTGTTCATTCCCTTCATGTCTCTTAACTTTCAATTAGCAGAATTTAAGATATATATATATATATGTATATATATATGTAATAACTAATATATATGTATATATATATGTATATATATACATATATATATGTTAGTTATTAAATCTAGAAGTTTTTTGATGGAATTTTTGAGGTCTTCTACTAAAGTATCATGTCATCTGTGAATAATGATAATTTCACTTTCTAATCATTATTTCTCTCATATATATATATATATATGTATGTATATATATATATATATATATATGTTCATAAATAAATTTTTTGTGACTCTGGTCACAAACCAAATTGGATGAAAACTCAGTCAAATTTAATGGGCAATGATTCACGGTCACCACTCCTATTCAACATAGTTTTGGAAACATTTACCAAAGCAATTAAACAAAAGAGAGAAATAAAAGAAATAATGAAAATAGAAGAACTCAAAAATTCCACCAAAATTCTTCTAGATTTAATAACCAGATTCAGTAGCATAATGGGATATAAAGTCACACTCAAAATCCTGTGCTGGGAAGATAACTCAGAGGTCTAAGTGCCTGCCTGGAAAGTGCAAGGTCCTGGGTTTGTTCCCTAGTACCACATGCTGTGCTGGCCACTGAAATCTGGAGAGATGATAATCCCAGCACTGGGAAAGCTGAGATAGGAGGATCACTATGAGGCTAAGCTGTGTAGCAATGCCCTGTACCAAATAAATGAGTCAATAAAAATTAAAAAAAAAAAAACATTCTATACATCAATAGCATTCTATATCAAAAATAAACACACTAAGGGAAAAATTAGGGAAACCACATTTTTCACAATAACATTCAAAAAAAAGAAAGACTACTTAGGAATCAATCTAATAAAAGAAGTAATAACTCTATACAGTGAAAATTACAATACTCTGAAAAAAGATATTGAAGAGGATTTCAGAAAATGGAAAGATATACCTTGCTTGTGGATATGAAGAGACAACATAGTGAAAATGGCCACACTCCCAAACTTGTTACACAGATTCAATGCAATCCTAATTAAAATACCATTTGTATATATCACAAACCTGGAGAAAAGATTCCTAAAATTTATCTAGAATCAGAAGAGACCTAGAATAGCAAAATCAATCCTGGGCAACAGAGAAAAGCCAGAGGTATCAGAATGTCAGACTAGGGACTGGAGAAATAGCTAACCGACAAGATAGCTCATTGGTCTAAGCACGTGTTTAGACAAGTGCAGTGCAGGGACTGGAGTTTGATACCCAGAACCATATACCATGCTGGCCTCACCCTCAGGCACACTTAGATGGTACCAAACTCAGGAGTGGTGGCACATGCCTGTAATCCCAGAGCTAGGGAGGCCAAAAACAGGAGGATCGCTATGAGTCAGAGCTGTGTAGTGATACTCTGTACCAAATAAATAAATAAATAAATATTAATAATCAACTTGAGGCTTTTCTGGATAAGTGAATGGAACTAGAAACCATACCTATAAGTGAAATAAATCAGACCTGCATATGCAAACGTCATACTGTCTCCCTAGTGTAAGAACCTGAAAGAATAAATAAAACCTGAATGGTACAATAGATACAGTGAAAGAGAAAGAAATTGTTCAAAGAGAAGGAACAACTGGAATGAGGGAAAGGAGAAAAGAAGGAAAGAAGAAAGATAAAAAGAAGTATACATGTATATAATAGGATAGCTTGGATAATTGTACTGATGATTTCTGCTGCTCTATTGAAAGGAATAGTTAATTTTTTTTTGCTCTGTTTTTTAAATTTTTATATTTTTTGACCAATTTGGAATGCCTATATTGTAATTCGAACAACTAATTTGAAGGCAACACGATTCAATATAACAACCATTGTTGAATTCCTGTTATCGTGTGTAGTGGAATTCTGTATCATTTCTAATGGTTTTCTTTTCTATTTTTTTTTTTTTTAAAAAGTTCAGTGGATAGGCTGGACCTAGTGACACATGCCTATAATCACAGTGCTAAGGAAGCCGTGGCAAGCAGATTGTTGCAAGTTTGAAGCCAGCCTGGGCTACCTACTGAGTTACTGAGTTCAAGGACAGCCCAAATTAGAGAGCCTGTTCCACAAAACAAAACGAAAACCTAAAAACAAACAAAATGCAACTTTTAGGGGATGTGTTGACCTAATAGGGAAATTGGACTCAGTTCTCATCCAACTTCGTGTGTGACCAGTCATGGAAAGAATTAAGTGTGTAAGTGAGGTGCAGCGGTGATAGCTTTTAAACAAAGAATGTTTAACAATATAATTTATTACTTTTTCAAAATAATGATTTGTTGTCTCACAAGTGGCCTGCAGGTCTCCTAGGACGACCTTCCTTCTCCCACAGCGGACGCCTCCTAACTGGAGGGGCGAGGGTAGCAGCTCAACCTGGTGAAGATCTGCAGCCTGCCTCTTCCCTTCCTGCTCATCCTCACCTGCTTCCCTGGACTTGGTTTGATTTTGATTTTTCAATGGGGACTGTCTCGCATTTTCAAATAAAAAACTGAAAATTAGAATCCAGGCAACTATGTTAAGAAACTTTGCTCCTAATTCAGATTAAAATTTGAAGCAGCCTCAAATGCAGAAGCATAGAGGCAAGACAGCCTAGTGGCTCACGTTGGCACCATCTGGAGGGCTCCTCAGTGTCGCTCCCCATTCCAGGTCACCTGGGCCAGCGCAGCCTGCGGGTGAGTGGGCGCCTCAAGTGTGGGAGAGGCCTGGGCCACCTCTGCCTGCCAAGCCCATTGAGTATGCTAGAGCTAGAGCTCAGCACATGGGGGGGGCAGGACACAGTTCAAAGCTGACGCCTCGGGGTCTCTCAGTTTCCCACCACTTCGTCCCCCAAACATATCTGGCGATGTCTGGCAGCATTTTGGAGGATGCTTGGCTTGTGTCTGGGGTTTGGGGAAAGGCTGACATGTGTGACTGGCATCAGTTAGAGGACGCCAGAGGAGCCTCCAGGTCCCAAAGCACAGAGTGGAGATGTAACCTGGTTCAAAATCACTGTGATTCCACTGCTGGTGTGAATGCAGACTGGTGCAACCATTATGGAAAGCAGTGTGGAGACTCCTTAAAAAACTAGAGCTGGAAATCCCATTCAATCCAGCTATCCCCCTACTGGGAATTTTTCCAGAAGAACTGAAAACATTGTACCATAGTGATATCTGTGCACTTATGTTTATAGCAGCACAATTTGTGATAGCTAAATCCTGGAAACAACTAAAACGCCCATCATCTGAAGAATGGTTGAAAAAGATGTGGTATTTTCATAAAATCAAATATTACTCACCTATAAGGAATGATAAACTAGAAGACTTCATATATAAATGAATGTATCTTGAACTATAGTCGTAAGTGAAATAAACCAGACCTACATATGCAAATATCATATAGTCTCCCTAGTGTAAGGACTCAAAAGAAGAAATTAATTAATTAATTAATTAATTAATTAATTTTGGGTGGCACCAGGAATCAATCTCAGGACTTTGTGTTTCTGCATTCTCAATCCCTATAATTTTTTTTAGAAGAGTAACTTAAGTACAAAATGCATTTGGAAGAATTTAAAAAATTAAAGTTTATTGAAAGTGTTAATGTTTAATTGTTTGATCAGTCTGACATCCCTATGTCTGCTGATCTATACTGATTTGATGATGAAAATATGTAATGCAACCGTTGTTAAGATTTTCTTGTTTTGAAGTTGTGTACTATATATACTATTGTTACTGTTTTTTTCTATTTTTGTTCCTGTTAATTTTACTCTTTAAAATTAAAAATAAATACAATTTTAAAAATTCACCATGATGCTCCGGTGAGGAATCGTGCCTTGCAAAATGCGTCAAGGACATGCCAAAGACTGTATATAGTTCTTACACCAAGGAAAGCGAGGTGGTGGGATCGTCGAAATAGAGAAGCCCTCACTTGAGGCCCTCACTGTAGCACACACAGTGTTACTGACCCAAAGTCTGCCTTCATCCTCTGCTCACTTATCTCAGTGTGTGCAGTTTATAAAATAATTCACACACAGTAATAGGAACTCTGGTGCCCTGGTTCCCTAGTAGAGAACATCTAGTAACTGTTCTCGTCGACAACCAGATTGAGGGAAGGCTGTCGTCTTTGTCCAAAGAGAAGAAAAGGACCTAAAACTACAGCTTTTTATGTGACACATAACATGTTCTTTGCAGTAACTGTTCTAACATAAGTCATAATTGTTTAGTGAGTTTCACTCAAGCATGGGTATGATAAAAACCCCTGCTTTTTGCTCTTCCAGAGCCTAAACACTGTCTTCTCTATTCCATGTCTTCGTAAAGCTGTAGCTTTGAAAATGTACTTGGACCGGGCCACTGCCAGGCTGCTCTCAGGCCAAGACTAGAATTTCTCAGAGGAGATAGAATACAAGTCTTGGAAATAATTTATTTAAAAATGTGAAAATAACCTAGAGCAT
>PVJA010007753.1:20247-67302 GCA_004027025.1 Myocastor coypus
TTTTTTTTTTTTTTTTTTTTTTTTTTTTTTTTTTTTTTTTTTTTTTTTTTTTAGTACAGAGTCTACATGGTTTCACTACATAGATCAGAATAGTAGTGATCCACCTGGGTTCAGCCTCCCAAGACCTGGAATTACAGGTGTGTGCCACTACACACAGTCTCCATCATGGTCTCAGCGTGCTCCACACATGGAGCCAACACAGCATACTGGGGATTGAGCCCTGGCTGCTACATCTACCTAAGTAGGTGCTTTAATCTGTGAGCTATTTGGCTAACCTTCTATTTTGACTTTAGTTTAGTGCATGATGATAGACGTGAGTATAATTTGGGTCTAACAAATTTTAGGAATGTTTTCCCTAGACCTATGAGGTATGTTAATGGAGTTTTGATTGAGATTGCATTAAATCTATACAATAACTTTGGGAATATGTCAGTTTTAACTATGTTCATTCTTCCTACCCAAGACCAAGAGATATCTTTTTATTTTCTGATATTTTATTTGCTCACTTTTTTAAAGTTACCTTAATTTTCACTGTACAGATTTTTCCATGCCTTTGTTAGATTGATTCCTAGGTATTTCACTTTTTAAGATTTATTCTGAGGGGTGTGCTTTCCCTAATTTCTCTCTCAGTGAGTTTGTTGCTTATGCACATGAATGTTACTGATTTGTGAGTATTGGCTTTGTATCCCACTACACTACAGAATTTGGTTATCAAATCTATAAGTTTTTTGGTGGAGTTTTTGGGTCCTCTATCTATAATATCATATCATCTGCAAATAATAATTTAACTTATTCCTTTCTATATTTACTGTAGGAAATAGCTAAAGCTGGAGATTGATTACACATGCACACTAAAACAAAGTCAGCCCAAGAACGCTGGAGTGCTCCTCCAGCCATGTAAACAAGCTGTTCCAGATTGCAAGCAGGTTGCTAGGTAGAGAAGCTGAAATCAACATCAACCTCTTGAGTGTGTAAATAAATGTTTTGTAGTTCTTGGGCAGTTCTTCTCCTCATCCAGAAAGAGGGCTCCACCTGATGTCAACTTTCTCTCTTATCTTTATTTCTCAGTACTCTCTATCTGCTCCCCACTCATAAATTCAAGAGCCATGCCAATTCGCTTTATTCCTTTATTCTTGTTTTTTTGTGGGACAAAGATTCAAACTCACAACCTTGCACTTAGCAGACAGGCACTTGTGCGATGGTGCTATCTCCCCAGCCCCTCCTTTATTCTTTTTATTTCTCTCTCTTGTCTAATTGCTCTGGATCATGTTTCCAGAAATATATTAAACAAGAATGATAATAACAGACAACTTTGTCTTGTTATTTATGCCTTTCTTCTCTATTTAATTGCTTACTGTGCCTGGAAGGATCTTTCTGCTCATGTGTTTGTAGTCTTCATTATCTCTTTACAATGTGTTCTTCAGAGTATTTTGTGGAGTTTGTTTGGTGGTCACAAATTTCTTCAATTGTTGTCATGGCAGTATCTTATTTCTCCATCAATTCTGAAAGCTAGTTATGTGGGATTCATCACACACATAACCTAGTTATGTGGGTTGAAGATTTCTTTCCTTTAGGGCTTGAAATTACCACACTTGAAGTTCTCCTTGATTTGAAGGTTTGTTGTGAGAAGACTACTGTGATTTTGATGGACTTTCGTTTATAGGTTATTTGTTTCTTTTCTTTAGCTACATTATTATTATTATTGTTGTTGTTGTTATTATTATTATTATTATTATTATTATTATTGCCAGCTCAACCTGCCCTGGGGGTGGAACTGGTACAGCATGTGGTGCCAGGGATCAAACCCTGGTCCCCGCAGTTGCTTAAGCTTCCCTAAGGTTGCCTAAGTAGCTGCTTTAGACTGCTGAGCCATCTTGCCATCTCCTTTAGCTACTTTTAATATTTCATTCTTGTACTTAATTTCTAGACTCTGGATTATTATATGCCTTAGTATAATTATTTTGTTCATGGCTATTTGGAGTTCTATCTGCTTCACTTAATTGTATGTTAAATTCTTTATTGATATTTGGGAAGCTTTATGCCATTACTTGTGGCTTTCACTCCCTCTTCAGTTTTCTTACTGATTCTAATAAATCTTATATTCTTCTCTGCTTCATCATAGCCACTGGTCGCACTCTTGTTTTTTAGATCTGATATTCTATCTTCACCTTCATTTGCTCAGTTGTGTATACTTTCAGTGGAGTTTATAATCCCCTGCATTTCTGTTTGGATCTGTTTCATTGATTCCATTTCTTATCTACATTTTGTATTTGTTGTTTCCATTATTTTTCTTAGCTCTGCTTCTCTGTCTTCTTTAATGCCTATTATTTTGAAAGTTATTTCTTTTTTGTGCCTTTGAAATTGCTTTTTCTATGGCCTCTTCCATTTGTTTTTTCAGGGCTGGGGATTTGACTCAGCAATAAAATGACTACCTAGCAAGCTGGAAGCCCTGAGTTCAGTCTTTGGCACCAAAACCAAAAAATAAACCTCCCCTTAAAAATTTACAAAAAAAAAAAAAAAACAACAACAAAAAAAAAAAAATCAAAAAAGTCCCAAGACAAAAAAAAGCACCCATTTGTGTTTTGTTTTTGTTTTTGTTTTTGTTTTTCACTTCTGCTGCTATCATTTCTGGGAGTTCCATTTGTTGGCTTCTGATTTTCTCCATCTCTTTGTGCTCTGGACTTGTCCTGGATAGACTGCTCATTGGAGATTACAGTTCACATCTTCATCTTGTCATTTTCTATTTTTTATTTTGTTTCATTTTTTGTGTTGATGCCTATAGATTTCCTATGTTAGGTAGCTTTATCATTGCTGTTGAGGCTTCTTTAGGGGCTTTCTGTTCCTCCAGATGTCTTCTTCTTCTTCTTTTTTTTTTTTTTTTTTTTTTGTGTGTGTGTTTTAGGAAAGGGTCTAGGGGGTGTTCAGGGCTTCACTACTAGATTAGACGTGCAGTGATCTGCCTGTTTATAGCCTCCCCAAGAGCTGGGATTACAGGCACGAGCCACCATGCCAAGTCTCAATTGCCATGTCAGTATGCCCCAGGGACAGGATAGGCACAGCAGGCCTGAGAATCGAACCCACAGCCCCTGCACCTGCTTGCATGTGCTTTAATCTGCTTAGCTATTTTGCTGGCCCTCAGATATAGGTGTTTCTTAGTCTTTATGTCTATACCAATAACACCTCCCTAATATATTAAGCATGAGAAGTTACTATCAATTTGACTTAGGGTCTGATCCTTTAGTACTGAACTATGATGATGGTGCTGATACCTTAAAATTGCAGTGTTGTCATATGGGGGACAGAGGAGATTGGCAATAGCATGTATGACATTCTACTTAAAGTATTTTAGTTGGAAATTACAATAGATTCGAGTATAGTCTGTCTAATGACAAACTGTGATAGCTACTAGCCTGATACCTATCACCATAAGAGGAAGGTCTGCAAAAATATAGCATAATCAAACTTTAACAGGATTCTTGTATATAATGATTTTGCACATAGTGGAGTAATTTTGCCCTGCTGTAGTTGAAGAGGATAGAGGGTATGATATAGAGATGAATGAGGTTAGATATAGTAGGAGTAAAGTTAGAGAACACAACATGATTGTCAAGATTTGGGGTAATTGTAGGACACAGAAGAAAAAGATTTGGAGAGAAGGCCTAGCAATTTTGAAATGAACTAGAAAGAGAAGAGACAATGTTTACTCACATGAAAGTATAATAAAGCCAACTGAGATACTTGATGAAAGAGAAGAAGAGGATGAGTAGGATAAAAACAAAAGAACAGTTACAGATCACCTGTTGGCTCATATTGCTAATGATGCATGGGGCATTTCCACACCTCTAGTTCAACCTTTCTACAGTGTACACTTTAGCCAAGGTCCTACTGTGTTGCTGGTGTTCCTTCAGGTCTCCAGGCCCTGAGCTCCACCAATGGAGGGAGGAAAATATCTCAGACTCCTCTTGCCAACTGAGCCATCCAGGGAAATGGAGGAATATCGGGAGCATGAACTCAAACTCTAGCCATGTTTCTCAGAGTGATCCTCCTAAAAGGTTTTCAGTGAACTAAACCTGACATCTTGACTTACATATTAAGAAGATGTAACTCTATCAAAATACTTAGAATGGCCCGACAGGATGGCTCAGTGGTCTAAAGCGCCTGCTTAGGAAAGCTTGGGCAGCTGCAGGGACCACGGTTTGATCCCTGGCACCACATGCTGTACCAGCCCTGCCCTCAGGGCAGGCTGAGCTGGCCATAAAAATAAATAAACAAAAGTTCTGCAACAAGAAAATAAAATAAAATAAGAAAATATCTAGAAGATGGAGATTTTATAAAAGAATTTAAATACCTAAACATGTAAAAAATCTGATTCTAACCATATTTATTTAAACAAAGAACATATGAGAAGGGACACATTTTATGGGTGATTTTATGTTGCCCTACTTTGTACATCTTATCTTATGTAAAGAAAGAAGCATGAAAAGGTGTCTCCCATCATCATAATGGGACCTATTTGTTTCTCAAAGAATTCTTCATGATCCCTCTGTTCAAGTTGCAGTCTGAAGAATACTGGGCATCTCTATGTGTAGACACAGGTCCTTCCTTGCCATTGGCTATCTTATAAATGGTTCCATAGTACATCCTTTTTCTAAAAGGCCTTCCCTCTACTCACATTGTAGGAGGCACGAGATGCAAAGTGTATTATTTCTTTTAGCAAATAAAACTTGGGGCAGGTTACTACAGCATCTCCCTACTCCATGGAGCAAAATAGGTACAGAGAGGGCATGTGGGTGGAATGCTTTATATGCTTTAAGTCCTACTGCTAGGCACATAGTACAGAGGCATTGTTGCCTATGTGCCCTAGGAGAATTGCAGAAAAATAATCTTAATATTACCGCTTATAATACAAAAACTGAAAACACTACAAGTATCTCCTATCAAGAGAATGAATAAGCAAACTGTGGCACTTTTATATAGTTAATTATTGTAAAGCAGTGAAGATACATGAATCATTCCTTCATGTAACAAGAACATTAAACATGTAATGGAATTTAAAAATAAGTCAAATACACACTTACATATACATACATATATATACACAATATATTGTATATATATATATGTATATATATATAATATTTCTAAGGTTCAAAATCCAGCAGACATAAAATTTAAGACAGTACTTACCTCTAGAAGTTTACATGGGGTTGTGAGTGGGAGCAGCATGTACCCCATAACAGGCATGCTAGTGTTCCCATGATCTTAGCTGAGTAGGCTGCATGCTCATCTCTACTTCGTTACTATGCACCACGGTTTCAATATATTCTTCTGTATGGATGAAATATCACATGATTCAAAAGTCATTTTCTAAAATGAAAGACTAGGGGACTCCAAACCGAACAGTCTATGTATCCTCATATGCCTAATCCTCACAGATTATGTATGAAAATGGGCAGATCCATGTGAAGATATAATTTGGGTACAACACCCATCATTAATCCAGAGTTTATACAAGTCTTGTTTTGAGTTTGCCAATGTTGGGCCAGTAAGATAGCTCATCAGATTAAGTGGCTGCTTAGATAAGCATAGGGACTGGGGTTCAATACCTGGCAACCACATGCCACACTGGCCCCGAGCCCAGGCATCCTGAGCTGACCATCAAGTCCAGGTGATGGCACATGCCTATAACCCCAGCACTGGGGAGGCTGAAAACAGGAGGATCACTATGATTCTAAGCTATGTAGTGGCACCCTATACTAAACACATACATACACACATATATACATAAAATAAATTTGCCGATGTTAGCTGTAGCTCTTTTCCACATCTGTCATAGCTCACAAATAAATGTAAAGTGTCACATTTAGTGATAAGGAACTGTTTAAAGTTGTCATACTTAAAATACCAAGTGAAGTTGTATGCGTTCCAATTTGGGGTGTCTGTAATGTGCTCTTCATTCTTCAAATGAATCTCCTGGAGATCTGCGTGGAGACACGGATCTAACGAGGCACTGACAGCAACTGCGCTGCAACCTACACTCCTGCTAAATCCCATGGTAACTCTATTGTGAAAAGTCTTTATTTTTCTTACTTTGAAATTGAATGCTGCAGCTTATCTTGATTTCTCAGTTAGATGGGAAACTTACAGGAATTATTTGTGTTGAGGATTTCAGTCTCAGAGAAAGACACTATTCAAAGTCTTGAGAAAGTAATAACGACATCCCTGTCCCTCATACTTGTAGTGAAAATACTCCAATGTTTGAAAGTAAAAAGCTTAGGAAAGTAAATATAAATTGACAATGCTTATTTTGGAGCTGAGATCACAGTGGAAAATGTTTTATCCCTTTACTCTGAAAGATCAGAAATTGTTCTCATTATTGTATAATCAAAAAATGCCCCAGCAGAAAGAAAATGTGAAGGTTAAAGTTTCGATGATGATTATAAAATTTCTGATAGAGCCCAATGCCTGCATCTGAAGTTATTTTCACCCAATGATTATGAAATGTCATTATGAGTGAAATTATTGGGGCTAAAGCCATAACAAAATGTGTCGACCTACTGGCAGCAGACCTTTAATGCGCTTCCTTTAATGGACTGTTGTTCCCACATGGCCCTCTGGGAGCAGAACAGCAAAGAAACGTTTTGATCAGAGAAAGGGTGACCTTTTCTTTGGAAGTCATTTAATGCTTGGATAGGCTGAAATAACTAACTGAAAGGATAACAAAAGGAAAGGGGAGGAAACCTTATTATTGTGTGATCCATGGGGAAATAGGCATTTTTATACTTTTCTACAAAATCAAGGCTCTACTAAAAATTTTGAGATTGCCTCTGAGATGCTGAGCTCTTGATTGGGGCCAGGAGGAACAGACTTACATAAGCAATGGACGAGTGCCTTCCTGTTATGGCACAAAAAGAGGGGGTGTGCAGCTAGAACGTAACAAGAGCTGCTGTCTGAGGTGTCCTTGTGCACCACCTGCATCTCCTGAGACTCCACTCTGGCACCCTAGAATGGCCCTTGTGATTCTTGCTGTCCAATTGAGGAGTCTCAGGCTCAGACCATTTACATGACTCGTACTAGGTCACACAGAAGTGCAGAGCAGAATCTGACTTTATACTGTAAGTAGTATAGTATATAACAGTGAGAATTACAGGATGGTGATCAGAGGGCCTGTGGCTTATTTTACAGATGAAGTATATTTGATGTACACCTAGCACAAACAATTAGCTCCTTAATACAGTAAGAATCGTTTTCTACTTCAAGACACTTGCAGTGGTTAAAAATAAAAGTAAGGACATGAACTAACGGTTTTCCTTAGCAATTTTTTTGCTTGAATTTAGCACTTTAATTCAATTTGGCATTCTTTTGCTTTGTGTAGAGATTTTGTATTTTCAGGATAAGAAGCATTTTTCCATATTTGTAACTTGCTCTATTTCCTAATGATTTCACCCAACAGATTTACATATATAAAGCCCTTAGAGGATACAACCATGGCAAATAGCTCCAGGGAAAAAATGTATTTTTTTTAAAACCCAGGGCTTAGTATATGCTAGGCAAGCACTCTACCAATGAGCTATAGCCCCAGTCTCAGAATTTGTAATTTATAATGAAACAAACTGAGTATATGTGAGCCATAACTGTCAGCAGCAAGACACAGACTGTGAGTCTTGGTGTCATCAGTATGAATCACAGAAAGAACACACAATGAAAGATAAGAGGTACTGACTTTCACAATTAAAAAATTCTAAAAGGTGTCATCCTTGAGGAATTTTTTTCCTTAGACATTGAAAAATGGCTTAGTGACTCAGATGGGTAATCAGACCCTATAGAAATGAGTTTGGAAGAAGACGCTATGTGTCTGAAAGGTAGCAAATAAACGTTTCTCAGAATTCTTCAAAGGACCACATATTGGAGTGGCACAGGAGTAAAAGACAGGGGCTCTGGACCACGCTGCCTTAGTGAAAATGCCAGTTCCATCGCTTCTAATTTGCATGTCTTTGGGAAACAGCTTAAACTTTCTGGGTTCCAGATTGCTTATTTGTGAAATGAAAAATATAATATTCCCTATCTTCTAGGGTTCTCATGTGAATATACAATTTAATCTACTGTTAGCACTTGTATTGGTGCACTGCATGTATTAAATGATGTGTACATGTATGCTATTATTAGTAATGCATCTAAACATTGTGACATTTAAGAGAATAAAATGTATGATACAAAGTTTTTCAGCATAGTGGCAGCAGCTATGAAGAAATCTATAATCTAAGATGCTATTCTACATGTCTTGATGAAAGCAAACAGAGGCTAGAATTGTCTAAAAAGGAAAATAAAGTTCATCTTCAGCATTTTAGCTTTACGACCTTTAGCTTATCTCTTGCTATGTGCCTGCCTTATTTTAATAGATAAGCATTTTCCAAAACTTCAGGATAATAAACATGTTCATTCTTCTATTCAACTAATATTTATAGAGTTCCTACTATGTCATAAGCATGTTCTAGATGCCAGGAGACAATAGTGATTAAGACAATAAAATCCTTGCCCTCTTATGACTTAATTACAGGACTTTTTTTTTTTTTTTTTTTTTTCTTGGCTCAGGCTGCCTTAACAGTAGGCCAGGTAAGGCTTGTGGAGCTGGGGATTGAACCCCCATCTGATGAGACTGACTATGTTTGCCCCAGCAGGTACTTAAACAACTGAGCTAAGCTGCAGGCCCACTTATGACTTAATTATAAGTTTGTGTGGAGTAGTGCAGGTGAGTAACAAATAAATAATGAGATGATCATGGGTTGAAACAAGTTGTAGGGTAGAAATGACAGAATGAAGAATAAGGGAGAGTGAGATGGACTACTCTGGCTGAAGCCCATGAGTAGCTCTGAGAAAGTCTTGCGGTATTTCACAGAAATCTGAAGGAGGACAAGAGACCCCAGGAAGCGTTCAGCACCAGGGCTCAGTGTAAGGTGCAGTAAGTGTTTTGAGGAACCAGAGTCACTCTGAGGTGAGAACTAACACAAGTCTAGATGAAGAAACAAGAATGCTCTCCTTAGCTCTAGTAAGCCCATGATCAAACGCTGGATGTTAATTTTACTTTAAATAATGTAAAGCCATTGAAGGGTTTTTTTTTTTATGGGGGGGGGAGTTAATAATGTAAGTTATATTTTAAAATTATTATGCTTGATGCTCCATGAGGAATGCATAAAATTGCAGTCTAAACATTACCAATTCTAGGAAGTTACGTTTATGTTCTAGCTCAAACTCCTCTGAGTAGAATTTCTAGCTTCAGAACATAAGCAGACTAACATTCTGCCTGAAATCACTATCAGTGCATGCAGTTCTTTAGGATCCCTTGATGGCTGAAGTTTTCTTCACTTGGTTAATATTTCCTTCCAAGAAAGGAAGTGGGTCTATCTCCCAGTTCCAGCTCCCAGTGCCAGCCTAAACGGAATGGCAATGGATTAGGTCTGGAACCTTTCATTTTTCAGTTGGAGGCCACATCTGGGAGATCACAGTACCACCGCCATTAGTGCAGCCCTCCAACTGATCCCTCTCTTTACTTTCTTTTATCTACTGCAATATTGCCAAATCCTGAGGGTTTGAGTTTGCCTTGCTATTCTTCTCTTTCCTTACTGTGTCCCACAAGGAAGGGCACACCATAGTCATCATGCAGTACTTTGCTCCCCAGTGTCCGGTTAGTAGGCCACTTGTAGGTAGCCCATGCAGTGAAAAGAACTGAGGAAAGGCCACAATTCTGGCCATAAACGTATGAGTGAGGCCAGCCTTCTGTCGGTTGGATGTCTGTGATGGTGATAGCCGTCAAGTCACTTAGCAACAATATTCTGAAAGATGTATTTGCCTATGTTCTTCCAAAGCTGCCCTTGTGGGTCATTGCCTTATAACACCAACAAAATTCCCATTACTTTTCGTTTCAATATCACCAAATTTTTATATCCCCAGATACATATTTCTAGACCCACAAATGAGCAATGTTGAGCAGAAAGCTAGAAAAGAAAATATGCCCCATCTCACATTTCTGCCTCTTTGTTATCTGAGACCCAGGTGCCATTGGAAGCTCTATGCGTCTTGCTGAGTTACTCTGTAACCTTACTTCGTGTGTAGTTTTGGCAAAGTATTTATTTTAGTAAGTACGTTTTGGCAGCTTGGCTTTGGCATTTCAGAGTAAAGCTCATAAGCATTTTAGTTTTTTAAAGTTTGCCTTCCCACAGGCTAGCTCTAAATGGTTGCCTAAGCCAGCAGCCAAGACACAGAGGCTGTGTGAGATTTAGAAAATACCCGGCATCACTAAATGTGCAAGTCCACACCCATCATTTCTCCAACTATCTACAAAAAAAGAAACTTTCAAATATAATTGTACCATCTTGGTGAATAGTAATGGTCACAACAAAAGAATTTTGTCTGCATGCTCTCTTCTCTGCTCTGGCAACTAGATTTATCATATTAATATGTACTGAGACTTTAAAATATCTTTATCTTCCATTATCTAGCAAGACTTGATCTTATCATGGTGCCACTGTAGGGCCAAATATAATGTGGTTCTGGAAAGTGTGGAACGCCTTCAAGCAGAAAATTAGACCATGTCAAGCCTGTGAAAACCATGGGCCCTATACATTGCTTGTTTATTCATTTTTGAAGAGTAAACTGAAGGCAACTTGCTGGAAGCACAGAAGGACTCCATCAGCCATATTTATCTCTGTGCAATGAGGAGAAGCTCACAATGTTCAGCAACGTGACTCTGACCGTATAACTGCCTTTCCTCTCACTTCCTAAATTTTCATTTTGCAGAAAGTCACTATTTTATTTTATTGATCCTAGACACTAAAGTTTACATTTGTAAAAGCTTTGCCTGAGTAAATCTTGAATCTCTCTTGAGACTCAGTTCAAATATTCCTTCCTCTAGAAAGTCATCTTTAACTTTGGACATTTTTGAGTATTGTAGATAGAATGCATAAGTAATAATGTCAACAAGCACTAAGGAGAATGAGAAGTGAATAAGACATAGATCATTGTCAAAAATAGATGTGATCAAAAAGATCACATCTTTTTCACATTCCTACTGGGTGTTCTACTTCTGCAAAGCATTCAGTATCATTTCCTCGTAGTTGCCATATAATTTCATGAGTGATAAACCTAGGTAGAAAAAGGCAACGATCGTGGCAGGGGTGGGAAGCTTGAGCCTGTGAACTGGTATCTTCCAGATGAGCTTTGGGTCCAAAAACAGTAATCCTAATAGCTGCTTCTGGTATACTCATAAGGACACAACCCTTTTCTTATTCTCTGACTCGTGCTTTCACCTTCATTCCCCAATGTGGTAAGCATTTTTTTGGACACCAGCACAGTTTGAGGGCTATAGGATATGAAAAAAAAAAAAAAAAGCATAAGTGTCCCTTCCTGGTTATACTATTGTTCAGTGGCTTCAAATCTTTAATTGCTGGCCCAGTGCAATGACCTTCTCTCACTCTCACAAAGGATGCGCTGTTTCCTTCCTGGTTCTGCAGAAGGAGGACACCCCTGCTCTGTTGGCTCTAAGAGCTGCTCTTCTCCTGTTGCCCTCCTTACCCCTTAGTTTCCCAGCATTCTACTCCATGAAGAACACTGGGATCCTATGGATTTTCCAAGCAATATTTTAAAATGTTATCTTTCTAATTAACAAATAAAAATTGTGTTTGTTATAGTATTTAGTATGATGTCTTAATATGTGTATAAATTGTATACTAGCTGAAATAAGCTAATCAATATTCCCACCACCCCACACATCACATATATATAATATATATCATATATCTAATATATCATATATATAAATGATATATTATGGCCAGCCCAATCTACCCTGGGGGTGGGACAGGGAAGTCTATTGTTAATCCCATGGATAAGTGTTTTGGAATCCCATGTTAATTCCAATCTACCACATCCAGTGCAACCCAGCTTGAGAATAAAGACAGTAAGGAATGTTTGTAGTTATGGAGAGCCAAGGAATCTTAAGTCCAAACATGATGATGGCTATCTGGAAAAAAAGTCCTCAACCAAGGCCAAATACAGGTTCTATTCATTCGTGAAGAAAGGAGTAGCTTGAGGATGAGTGACTGAGAATGGTGGAAAGTAGGTGAGTGTCACCAGCAGGGCTAGGTAGGAGGCCCACATTCACCTCTGCATTATGCAGAGAGAAGGATATACAGGAAAAGTAATCTGCATTTCACAATTGGGATAGTATCTAGTGTTTATGGGTGGGTGCTTCAGCTATGGCATGTAATCTTTCACGCCCCAGGAAGTCATAGTCTATCTCAAGGCTATCTCAAGGATCGATCCCAGCCAACAGAGTAAGCATTAGTTCTTTAATCTATCTTGACGTGACTCACATTAGAGAGCAGTAGATGGGGTTTCAGGGGAAATATGCCTGCCATCTTCAAAGATTACCACCAACATCTTGGCTGGACTGATATGTAGCGATTAAAGCCAATTGAAGGGATAAGAAGTCCTAGCCAGTTCTGTACCTATCAATATATGGAAACGGTCAGGTTCAGCCAAAACTGAGGCAATTGTTCTTCTTTCAGGGAGAGTAACCCAGGTAATTCTCTGCATAGCCTGTGCAGAAGGAAGCCACTTGACTCCAAACTGCTGGACTTCTGACCAGCTAGTATATCCTACAGCCAGGTACCATGACCTTGGACTACAAGTCCAATCCAACAATGGAATTCAATCAGCATGTGTGTTTCTTGGTACTGTCAGGCTGCAGGGTTGAGGAGTGATACACTTTATGGCTCAGTGGGGACAGGTGTGACATAGGAGCCCATGTGACAGTCTTGAGTCATGCAGAATCTAGTGTCTGGCCACAGTCTACTAACTATGAGTGAGATATCTGGCCTACCCTAATCACAGGAAGGGGCTTATGGGCTCAGGATACTCTTCCTCAGTGCTTTCCTGGTTCCTTCTGAATGACACAGAAACAGTGCATGAGATAAACTTGGACTTAGATTGTCCTGTGTCACTTAACCAGTGATAGCACACCACCAGTGGACTCCCAGGTAATTGGCACCTGGATTGAAATAGTGAAACTGAACATAGGCTTAGAGAAAATAAGCACTTGGAGAAGAGAATTCTGGACAAATAACAGACAAGTCTTTTAGGAAGCCTTGATTAGGAAGACTAGAGAAATACCTGGTCCTTCAATATCCAGGTGAGGTTTACACACCTATGAACAATAAGGCCTTTCAGGAAGCCATGATCTTGACCTAAGAAAGAGCTATAAACTAACCTAAGAGCAATCAGTGTGTGAGAACTCCAATAACTGAGAACACTGACTTGGTGTAAATTCAGTGAGCTTAAAGAAAACTTTGAAAAACATTTCAATACTCTAGTAAGGGCAAGTATGAGAACAACAGAGACAATATTTTTAGAAACCAACAAATTTTTGAGCTAAAAATATACTCAGTAAAATTGAAAAATGTGATAGACATCATCAATTACAAGATAAATGAAACAAGTAAAAAGAATTAGTTCAGAGATAAGCTTTTTGAAAACTCACAATTGGAAAGGAAAAATGAAGAAGAATGAAGAAAGCTTTTGAAATATATTAGAACTTTGGGGGTTTTTAAAGAATTTTTTTATTTATTTTTTTCTTGTTTCAGAACTTTTGTTTGTTTATTTATTTATTTTTATGGCCAGCTCAGCCTGCCCTGAGGGCAGGGCTGGCGCAGCATGTGGTGCCGGGGATGGAACCAAGGTCCCTGAAGCCACCCAAGCTTTCCTAAGCAGGCGCTTTAGACTACTGAGCCATCCTGCCGGGGCCCCCTGAAATATATGAGCACTTTGGTGCATTTTAAAAGAGCAAGTACTCAAGCTAAACAGAAAATTTCTCAAATCTAGACAAGGATGTAAATATCTAGGTAATATTTTCTCAAAGTCAGTGTATAATCAATCTCTCAAATATGAAAGAGAAAGAAGATTCTCAAAGTTGGAAAAGTAAAGAAACAGCATTTTCAAGTCCTAGTTCACCCTACAGCAGACTGAGCAGGAGCCATCCAGGACCAGGAGAGAGGAATAGCAGATCTCCACAGGCCGAAAAAAGGCGCTGTCAGCTGAGAATGTTATGCTCAGTGAAGCTCTACTTAATAATGAAGAATTGGTAAAGATATTCTGAGATAAACAAAAGCTAAGAAAATACGTTTTCCCAAGTGTGTTCTATAAGAAATGCTAAAGAATGTTCTTTAAACTGAAAGAACAAGATACTAAACCACTTTTACTCAGTGTAGTTTTGGAAATCATAGCCAGAACAACCAGACAAGAGAAAGAAAGGAAGAGAATCTAAAAAGGAAGGTAAGCCAAATGGTTATCATTTTCAGATGATACGATCTTATGTAGAGAGAGAAAATTTTAAAAAGATACAGTTAAATAAAAGCAAGATTACACAGTACAGAGACTCCAGAAAATAGTAATACACTGTGTATTTCAAAAATCTAGGAAATAGGGTTTTAAAGTTTTGAGGACACTGACAAAAGTTCTACAGAACACTATACATGGTTTCAAGGTAGATCCTGAGGGGATTTAACTGACCTCTTCAGTTACAAAAGTTACATTTTTAGTTATATAGGCTTTGCTTTAACTTGCCCTTAACCATCCAGCAGAAAAGTTTAACCACAAGATATAAAAAGTAAAGCCATATTAACATGCTGAGCTGTAAAAGGATAAAGCTTCCGGCATTACCAATTCTGCTGATAATCCACTACTACTATGGACTATTAGACTATATATACAGCTACTTTCTCTTAGTTCAATGAGAAGAAATATTTGTGCCAATAGTGTTTAGAAAAGTTATCATGTCTGCGTCTTGTACTCTGAACAACAACTATGAAGACAACGATATACATTGTATTAATTATTGTGGCTGTCCTACTAATGTGTTTTGAAACTGTCTCTTTGTTATTTTTCTTATTAAAATTTATGAAATTGTAATAAAAAAGAAAAGAACTGGGAAAAACATTTTGAGGAAAGAAATATGTTTAATCTGACTTAAATGTTACTCAGTGTATACTATGTACATGATACGAACATTATATGGTGCCTCGGTCATATGTAGAATTTTATGCCTTTATATATCAATTTAAAAATAAATTTTAAAAAATGAACAATTCCTCGTGCTGTGTCAGACCCCACTCTTCTCTGCACTCCAGCTCCTAGGGATAAGTGTAAGCACCAGGAGCTTCCTGACACCCTTCTCAGCATCTAGAAGGCAAGAAGAGATGATCTCCACTTTCCAGGCTGCAGAGGCACCAGGAGGCACAGGCTTTCTCTGCCCACAGAAACCTTCCGCAGCCTGTCTACCTCTTGTTACACTCTCCTACCCAAGGTAGATCTTGGAAGTTTCAATCATACATTATAATTTAACAACCTATTATAGCAAACACCTTAGTGTTGCTTGAGAAATTGAATAAAATAACCCAGTAGAGCAGTTAGCATTCATTAAGTCTTCTAAGAGGAACAGTAGTATAACTACTCTTAAAATGCAAGTCTGTTTAGACATCTACTATCTCAGCTTTCTTTGTTCCATATTTTCATCTCATTTGGGAAAGCACACCTGTCTGCTATACAGAAAAGGAGAATATTTGCTCATCTAAAAGGGACCAAGTTTCACTTCAAGCCTTTAGCTTTCAATTTAAAGTGTATTGCTGTTATGGTGATCCTTTTGCTGCCGCTGAGCAGTTTTAGGGGAGAAGTATTCATTTCATTTGTATCTTTATTTCATTTATATACTGATTGAAATATCATTCAGTCTGACCCCAAAGCTTCAGAATTCATCCTAAATCAATATTGACATGCAAAGCTTTTATTGAAGGAGAGGTACAGGTTATGGCACTGCTGTCAGAATCTTCCCCACTGGGGGGAAAAAAAAACAACATAGAAATTCTGCATAAAGTAAAAGGTAGCAGATAACATTTTTAAATGAACACCTAAAACTGAATAAAAAGGAAAATCACAGTGTGCTTGAAATGAAAAAGAATACAGTGCATGTAAGACTGCGGGTGGCATGGGTAGAAACCAGAGCAACCTCCTAGGCCCTACTGCCTGGGGAATTCCAGGAGGAGGAGGAGGCTATGGTTTTAATCACACACACACACACACACACACACACACACACACACACACACAAAACAAAACAGTAGGAATTATGTGCATTCCATAAAGAACATACAGCTTGTAAGGGGATCACCATCCTTTACAAACATATACAAAACATTAACAGATATTGGCCATAAAATAATTTTCAATGAATTCCAATTGTTGAAAGCTTATACAATATGTTCTCTCAATACAGCAGAATTAAGCAAGGAACCTCTCTCTCTCTCTCTCTCTCTCTCTCTCTCTCTCACACACACACACACACATACAATGGAATTTTCATATTTTTTAATCAGAAAATGACTTCTAGGTGATCAGTGGGTCAAATATGGAGTCAAAAGAAAAAATGGACAATATTTTTAAATGAATGATAATAATTTTCACCATTTATCAAAACTTGTGGATGCAACTAAAACACTTCTTCAAGAGAAATTTAGTCATAAATTTAAAATATTAAAAACGTTAGAAATTCCAAAAACCAATTACTTAAAGAACCATCGAGAAAGACAGGGAGAGAGAAAGAGAGAGAGAGAGAGAGAGAGAGAGAGAGAGAGAGAGAGAGAGAGAACAGGAAAGATGGAGACAGAAGTAAAATAAAACATAAAGTAAATATAGATGATAGACCATAGACAAGAGGGACTTGGCAAAGCCAAAATCAGCTCTTAGAAAAGCCCAACAAAAATTTTAAATCCTTCTCAAAAGAAAACTGAGAAACTAACAAATTACCAGTAGTAGGAAAGAGATGAGATCTATATTATTTCACATCAGGCAATATTTTTAAAATTATAGGTGGATAGCTTATCTCCTTAATAGAAGTGATAAAATGACAAAACTTCAAGATAACCATAAGAGAAGCAGCCAGAATCCAAACAGAAGAACATTCTGTAAAGTATTTGGCCAATATTCCTCAAAACTATCAAACTTATCCAAAACTAGGAGAGTAGGAAATGATAGCTAGATGTGATACTCAGTGCAAGATCCTAAGCCAATGAAGACCCAAGATGTAGAGTCAACAGCAAGGCATCGTGTACTTAATGATGGATCAAGAGAGAAGTCTAGAAGAACAAGTTAAGTGTTCTTTTTGACATATTTTATTGTTGCTGTTTGGAAGCACAGTCGTGCTCCAGAGTTTAGGCTGGCCTTGAACTCTTTATGTTGCTCAGGATGCCCTCACATTTATGGCAGTCCTCCTGCCTTAGCCTCCTGAGTGCTGGAATTGCAGGTGTGCTCTACAATGCCTGGCTTCTGTTAAATGTTGCTATAACAACAAAAATAACAATACACAGGGAAGAAATTCTCTTTAGGGGTTATAGCCATGTTTACAGAATTGTGTATAATTATGATTTCACAAGGATGTACTTACTTTCAAAGTCATCTAGATGTAGACATTAAATATGAGCACTTTTTTTTTATGTACTTGGTTCCAGGGTCTCACTATACAGCTTGGACTCACAGCAATCCTCCTGTTTTCAGCCTCCCCAGCACTAGGATTACAGGCGCACACTACACCCAGACTCTTGCTGGCTCAGTGCGCCCCAGGGGCAGGGACCAGTGCAGCATGCGATGCCAGGGATTGGACCATGGTCCCTGTGCTTACCAAAGCAGGCATTTAGGCAGCTGAGCTATCTCACCAGCCTTATTTATTTATTTGTTTTTATGAGTTCCTTTTTGCATGACATTCATACTCAATTTTTAAACTGTATTATGAAAAACATAAAGTTCAAGTAAAGTGTAAACTGAGTTAAGAATAATTCATCAGTATTGGCTCATTAGTTGTGACAAATGTACCATGGGAAGACATGGGAAATATAATATTATGGGGCCTCTCTATACATTTGTCAACTTTTTTATTAAAAAATTAACAACTTGTCAGTTAAAAACCATTTAAAATGAAGGCTTTATGTTAAAAAGATTATAAATGGATATTATCATGAATTATGATATCGTGAATAAATTGTTAATAAATGAAAAATTTAAATAAAATGAATGAATTCCTAGAACAGCTCAACTTACACAAATTGACAAGGGAAAATAAAATATATGATTAATCTTATAACACAACTATTTTTAAAATCAAATTTGTAATTTAAAAACTTTCTTCTAAAACCTTGGGCTCAAAGGATTTTATTGATAAATTTTATCAAATGAATACCACACTACATATGCACAAACTAGTTCAAAGAATTGAAACAGAAAGAACACTTTCTACTTAATATGCTTTCTTTAAAATTCAGAAAAAACGTGAGAAAGGTCATAGTAGGCCCAGCTTACTAATAGCACAGACATACAAGAAAACCTTAAATGTTAGCAAAACAAATTCCATGATACACGAAAAGATTGCCATCATATGACAAAACCAAGTTGAGTTTAAGAATGGGAAATGTCTGAAATTTAAAAGCCAACCTGTGTAGCTTGCCATATTGAAATAAAGAAGACAATAGATATTAGAGAATACCCAGTTTTACAAAAAACATTAGAAAACTAGAAGTAGAAGGAAACTTTCTTAATCTGATGGTATAACTGCATACATAAAAAATAAAAATAGAACTATAGATGAGGTATAAAATTCGTAAATTTAAAGAGTCCTTAGAAACTTTTGTTTTTGTACTTTAGGGCAGGGTCGACACAATGCTAAAGGTCTCACTACTAGATCAGACTCATAGTGATCCACCTATTTACAGCCTCCCAAGAGCTGGGATTACAGGAGTGCGCCACCATGCCAGTCTCAATTGCCATCTCATTGCACCCCGGAGGCAGGGCCAGCATGGCAGGCCTGGGGATCAAATCCCTAGCCCCTGTGCTTGCTTGCAGGCACTTTAATCCACTGAGCTATTTGGTCAGCCCTAGATATATACATAGTGCAACTATATTTTCATAAACCATGAATGAGAAATCAGAAATTTTTCAAAATTTCAGAACACTATGGACAATAATAGCATTAAAATTTCTAGATATGTGCAAATATAGTGAAAGATTTAAAAGTCCGACACACAGAACTCATAAAATATTATTGAGGGAAAATTTTAAAACTTCTTGACTCCATCTGGAATTAATTTTGGCATAGTATGTGAGGTAGAGATTTAACTCAATATTTTTCCAATTAGTGAAGCAACTGTTTCAGTGCAAGCTGAGTGTTCTTCTGCTGATTTGAAATGTCACATTTTTCATACATTAAAATTTATTTTGGGTGCCATTTCTGTGGTTTGTTCCAGCAACAAGTCTGAGCTTATAGCAATACAAAACTAGTTTAAACATGAGAGCTGTTAAAAAAACAACATTTCAACAAAAATTTAAGGACCACCATAAATGGCTTTTGTTAGTGATTTATGCATCACACAGCACCTTGTCTTTAAAACCTGTCATTATATGTATATATTATATTATATATTATATATATATGGAGAGAGGGAGAGAGACACAGATAGAGGCAGGCAGAGAGAGAGAGACAGAGACAGAGACAGAGACAGAGACAGAGACAGAGACAGAGACAGAGAGACAGAGAGACAGAAAGACAGAGAGAGAGAGAGAGAATTCCATTGGGCCCAGAAGAACAGTTGACTTTTGTAAAGTAGTGTGAAATGAGGGAATAGCATAACACAAAAACAGCAGGTTGGCTAATAGGCTCCTTCAAGGACCCTTCCTTGTAAGGAACTTTCTCATGCAGAGTTGGATTGAGTGGACTCTAGCTAATTGGTTGCTATGGTTTTTTTCTCGTTGTTTTGTAAAACTGTTCTACTTGGGGATTTTCTTTTCTTTCTTTCTTTTTTTTTTTTTTTAAGTTCATATTAGGACTCCATTTCTGTTTGGTATGTTGGAACTTAGGGTAGGAGCACAGTTCAAAACAATGGTCTCATAAATTATATTTAACATGTTTTTTATATTTATTAACTATGCATTTAGGACAGGGGCTACAGGGGCTACAGGGTCTCACTACATAGATAAGAGTCACAGTGATTCTCCTGTTTTCTGCCTCCCAAAGTGCTGGGATTATAGGTGTGAGCCACCACACCCAGTTTCAATCACCATTTCAGTGCACCCCTGGGATGGCATGACACACTTATGTAGAACCCTGGCTGCTGTGATCTGTCAAAGTAGGTACTTTAGTTTGCTGAGCTATCAGGCCGGACTTTAACATGACTTTTTTTTTTTTTTTTTGTCCTTTTTGAGACAGGGTCTCAATATGCAGTTTAGGCTGGCCTTGGGCTCGCTTTTGTAGCCTAGGTTGGTCTCGAACTCACACTCATCCTCCTGCCTCAGCCTCCCAAGTGCTGGGATTAAAGGCATGCACCACCACGCCCAGCCTAACATGATTTTTTTTAAATCTTTTTTTCTAATCTTTTTTATTATTATAATTTTGAAGAGAAAAACAAAAGCAAGAACAAAAATCAAAAACAGAGACAGAAACAGGGTAACATGCAATACACATGTTACAGATTTTCAAAACAAGAATAGGGGCCCGGCAGAATGGCTCAGTGGTCTAAAGCGCCTGCTTGGGAAAGCTTGGGAGGCTTCAGGGACCGCGGTTCGATCCCCGGCACCACATGCTGCACCAGCCCTGCCCTTGGGGTGGGCTGAGCCGGCCATAAAAATGAGTGAATAAACAAACAAAGGTTCTGAAACAAGAAAAAAATAAAAATAAAATAAAATAAACAAGAATAGCTGGTTAACAGTGGTGCTGTATTATCTATTTTTATCATCAAATCTGTTTTTAAAATCTTTTATCTCTTTCTTTATTTGGTACACGGTCTCGCAACGCAGCTTAGACTCATAATGATCCTTCTGTGTCAGCCTCCCCAGTAGTGTGACTAACGGCAGACACCACTACACCCAGTTTTGGTGGCCAGCTCTGCATGGGGCCAGAATGGCACAGTACAACTTTCTATGCCTAACAGTCCATTACAAGCCATGTTAAAGCTCGAATTTCAGCAGGCTTTCTTTTCTTATTCCGGTTCCAGGTCTTGGAAGCCATGGTTTACAGTGTAGTTATGGCCAAGTCCAAGAACCACATCACGCACAACCAGTCCTGAAAATGGCACAGAAATGGCATTAAGAAATCTCAGGCACAAAGATATGAATCTCTGAAGAGGGTAGATCCCAAGTTCCTTAGGAACATGTGTTTTGCCAAGAAGCACAACAAGAAGGGCTTCAAGAAGATGCAAGTAAACAATGCCAAGACCATAAGTGCACGTGCCGAGGTTATCAAGGCCCTAGTCAAGCCCAAGGAGGTCAAGCCCAAGATCATCCCAAAGGAAGTAAATCTCAGGCTTGCTCAACTTGCCTATATGGCCCACCCGAAGGCTGGGAAGCATATCCGTGCCTACATTGCCGAGGGTCACAGGCCTTGCTGTCCAAAGGCCCAGGCTTTAGCCAAGGCCCAGACTCCAGCTTCTGTTCTGGCCCAGGCTCCCAAAGGTGCTCAGGCCCACAGAAATGCCCAGGGCCCCGTGAAGCTTGACAATAAAAACCTCTTATCTGTTGATATAAAAGCAGAAGGACTGGTGTGACTCCTGGGGTGTCATCTGTGGGGGCCTAGTGTCTTTCTATGTTCTTTGTACAAATAAAGCTGAGGCAGGATAAGAAAAAAGAGCTCAAATTTCAAATCATTCAGTCTTTGTTATAAGAATGTTGAGAATGTTTACTTTAAGAAAATGTTTGCTATTATTATATTGCTATATAGGATTTTTATTTGCAAAGCTCTACATTCACGTCAGGGGCTCATTACTTGCTAGCTCTGTGACCTGCAGTATAGGCTTTATTTCTTCATTCAAAATCTTTTTACAGGATTTTTCTGGGAACTGAGACTAGGTATCAAATAATCTTAGCAAATTACCCAGCATATAGTGCACACTTAAATTGTACTAGTTTCAGTTAGTACACAGAGGGGATACTCTCAACACAGTTATATCTTCAGAGTCATCTCTTAACCACATGATCTACCACCTTGCAGGAGAAAAATGGAGAAAGGTAATTTTGAAGCTATGTGGCTTTTTTCCATAATGTCCTTTTCTTTTGTGTGTGGAAAATGTTTAAATTATGTTTCTATTTAAATTTTGGTAAAATTTTTGACTTCATGCAAATTTAAATAAAATCCTAATTGTATAAGCAAAAATAGATAGATAGATAGATAGATAGATAGATAGATAGATAGATGATATTATTTTCCTCTATTGTTTTTATTCTTCTCTACAGGTCCCTCAATTTCTTTTATAATAAGTTACTCAGTAAATATTTTTCAAGTGAATGCATGTAATGCAATTATATTTCTATACATGTGCAAAACATATGCATACGTTTTGTTTGGCAGTATTTGAAATACAGAATGTAAACACTTTCTACTGCACGGGTGGTTACACTGGAAATAAGGCAGGGAGAAACTGTGTGCTTTCTTGACATACTAAAAGAAATCTACCATTCTCTATCTCCTCTCCTAGTTGGTGCTTCCAGTTGCTCAAATGGGGCAAAGACCAGGCATGATAAGTTTGGGGCTCACTGGGAAAATAGCTTGGTGGCATAAGTACCTGTCTGGCAAGCTCAAAGTCCTGAGTTCAATCCTCAAAATAAAAAGTTTGAGGCTTAAAAAAGAGTGACAAAGTCCACTTACTTTTCCAAGCATTAACTTTAAAGGAAACTTTTAGGGGCTGCTTCTAGAGAAAAACAATTTTCTCATTTCAAATCATAAGTACCAGGAGAGACCCATTTAATTTTGAAAGCAGTTAAGCCTTACCTTAACACACACACACACACACACACACACACACACACACACACACACACACACATACACGCATGCACATACACATCTCAGACATTGAAAAATACTCAAAGACCCACAGAAGTTCAAGCATGAAATGAGTAAAATGGGATTTCGCCGGCCGACAGCCCAGTGCCTGCTCTGGCCAGGCAAGCTTCTGCTCTGTGCGTGAACAGAGAGCATAGTGTCTCCTGATTAGGCGTGAGGCAGGAACAACGGAGCAGTCAGGTTCATTCTGTATGCTAGGTGGGCCGCTGTAGAACAATTTGTTTCACAACCAAAAGTTGACAGAACAAATCCAAAACATTTCTGTGTACATGTTTACACGGCGGCGATTGGCACCCGCCGTGGGTCTGAAGGTAGGCCTGAGTCCCTTATGCTTTTTGTAACATTTTCAAATTCACTGCTGTCTTCTAGATGACAGCAGATCCAGGTCCGCCTTCCTCCTGGGAGATCTTTATTCACAGACAAGTCAAAAACCCTTGACAAAAGGCAACCAAGGGAAGTTGCTGACCTTTTAGCTGTCTGCCTACCATCAGTGCAAGTATTGCTCCCTGATAAAACAAGAAATTCAATTTAAGGGAAAATTTAGAAAGCATTGGAGGCATGCTCATTTTATTTTACCTCTCCGCTGTCTTTCAAACTGAGAGCAAATGTAAATAAACAAGAGCTGGGCTCTCATTCCAAGGATTCAGTAACAAATGTCTGGTCTCACAGCTTGATGTAAATGAGACATTGTCTGTCTCATTAGTGATCACTCTGCAGAGACATTTGCTCATTTCTCCTCTCCTTCTACCTTGTACACACACACACACACACAGATGCTACACAATGTACACATGTGTCATTCATATGACACACACCCCACACACATGCCACACAACATGCACACATGTCATACACATATCACATGCTTCATGCATGTGCCACACCGTGTATACATATGTTATGCACACAGCATATACCCCACACAGATGCCACACAACATACACACATGTCATACTTATGATACACACCCTACACACATGCCACAACATACACATGTGTCATATATATGGCGCATGCCCTACACAGCACACGTACATGCCACACACACACACTACACATATGCCACACACACCTGTCACACACACACAACTGCTAATAATCACAGCTTTATCTGTTTTGATAGAGCATTAATTTTTTTCTACCCCATGTCCTACATCTTGAAATGTTATATGCTTAGAGGTAGGGAGAGTACAAATGGTACCCCAATAAGGAGATGTTCATTATTTGCATGACATATCCAAAGTAAAAATATTCAAGTGAAAACCTTATCAATCTTTTAATTACATAGGGTCTTACTTAGGTTGTAACACTTTTGTCTTAGTACACATTGACTAATGAAAATACAGTTTTTTCCTCTTTCAGTTAGTGAAACATTCATTCATCAACTAGTGCTCTAGCATCAAAAATTGAGCTGAGAATATAAAGTCAAACAAGACAGAGGGCTACCTGCAGACAAAGGGCCAACTCTAGCTTAGCAAAATGCAGGAGTCACATGAATAGTTATAAATGAGAACTCCTCTACGTGAAACATGGCAATGCATTTCTGCCTCATAGAATCTCATAGCCCTCTAATTTCTACAGATACTTCACCTTAGAGTCCCCTTCCCATTTAACTCAGCACTTCTGAGTAACAGCAATTCACTATACTATTGAGGTACCCTGGAAGGGATCAAAAGTAAGGAGAAAGAGGCTTTTCTTAGATCTATCAAGTCATAACTTTTAAAATCTGGCTCAAAGCATCTGTAGCACAGGACACTCAGTGACTCTCAATATCTACAAAATCATCAGGTACCTGGAGGACCACGGGTAACCACACTGCAAGATTCCAGTCTCCTTAAGAGCAGAGATGACTGGGCTATGCATGGGAGGAATTCTGTTATCTTCTCTTTCACTTTTATATTCTCCCTGCCATGCCTACTAGGATAATATCATTTATCATCAATCTCTTTCTTTTTTTCTGTATTTAGGACAGGATCTATAGGGTCTACATATCATCAATTTCTAAGCAAAAGCAAACTCAGTGCACACAGCACCAGCAAACAAAGGACACTTCTTGGTTGGGCCTTTCCTGCAAACCTAGCTCCTTGCCAGGGAGCAGGTGGCTGTGGGAAGTGGACACGTCATTGCCCTACTTGGCTTCTCCGCAAATTGGCCACTGAGAGCAAGCTTCTGTTCTGCTGCATTAACCAAGGACACATCGTCTGGGCTGACTGGGATGGAGAGTGCGGGCCATCACACAGCCATGTCAGTAAGTGGTTTCTGAGGGCCTCCGGGCAGCCAGGAGCCAGGGACTCAGCATCAGCGGCCCCACTGCAGCTTGGCAAGTAAAAAGTGGGGCAGAAGCCCCTAAGCATCACTGTGTGCATCTTTCTGTCCCTAATAAAAATGTAATTCTCAAAACACCACAGTAAGCTGCCCTTACTCTCCTTGCAATATTCTAGAATTCTGAAGCTTAGTTCTCAAAGGTTCACAGAGGCTGAAATTCAAGTGTTGGCAGAGTATCCCAGGCATGACTCTCAGCTCAGGTTAGTCTACAGCTTGCAGCAGCAGTCACAGTTGCCCTTGGCAATGCCTGACAATGAGTCCAGACAACTACGTCCTCTGGGGCTTCACCAACTGCACAGATACCAAAGGCTTTGATTTGGTATTTTACCTTGATTGAGCCAGAAATACTGTTGCATCACAGTTCAGTGTATGCACGTTACACACATGCAGACATGTGGATCTCAACAAAACTGAAAGTTTGACCCAACGAATAGGCATGACACTTGAAGCACGCACTATCTGCCCATTGCTTTCCACTTTATTCTGGTGATTATCTTTAATTGACCCAGGGGCTAATCTCAAGAGCCAGTGATTTAGCACTAGTAGTTTAAAAACTACTGATGCATCCACCTCCTCCCACTTCTACCCCACAACACACATGTCATGCACATACACACACACGCACACAGCATGCACACTTACTTATCTTGCTTGGTACAGTTTTGAGGCTGCTAGTGGTACACTAAGTCTGTGCAACAGGATAAAACTGTGTGACAGAGGCAGTCTGTGCCTACAGCATGGGATAGTTATGACTGTTTAGAGGCAGAACAGAATGTTCAGTAGAATTTAAGATCTTTACAATGAAAAATGTTTAGTTAGTAATGCAGAAGGCATAACAGGGCATCAGCTCCAGCTCTCTGTGGTCTATCCAAACTTGTGAAAGTAGCCAAGGTAGGAATCATGTCCCACACATCTTTGTCTCTCTTGAGTGAAGCTTAGAGTCTTGGTAAAAGTCAAACAATGTATATGATCTGAAGAGAAACCAGAGTATAGTTTAGAGTCTTGGATGTATCAGTTGCTCAATAAATATTTATTGAAGAAATAGGAAGAAAGACGAGTGACATCAAAGGCCTCTCTAGGGTAGCCATGGTGGCACACATCTGCAATCCCAGCACCTGGGAGGCTGAGGTGGGAGGATCACTGCATTTGAAGCTAGCCTGGGCTTCACAGTGAGTTTAAGGCCAGTCTAGACTACATAACAAGATCCTGTCTCAAATAAATATAGACAAATGACCAAGTCCTCTTTTCTGTTTTTTTCAACACAGTGAAGCTAAAGGTCACATGGAAGTTTATCATGGGGGAGCTCTGCCTTCAGAGAAGCGACTGTTTAGTTGCAAGTGCTTGGCATTCTTTGTGATTATTCCCTTCTTGGAAAGCAGGACAGGCAAGACAGGAAATGTGCATTTGTTTGCTATAACCCCTCCACATTATGTGCTTCGTCAGGGCTAGGAAAACATCTTTCTTGGGCACACAATATCCACCTAAAACCAGTAAAAAGTTAGTCTTATGAAATCCACGTACGAGATGTGTAGAGTGCATAATTCACTCTTTGTCTTTTTCACCACCAAATCTGTCATAGCAGAATTTCTTCTGATTCTGTTCAATTCCAGCCAACTCCTATTTGAAGAACTCGGGATAAAAATAGAGTTCAAGTTTAAGGACCATCCTTTCCTTCATCTTCTCTCTTAATATTTAAACATGCTCCAGGCTTAGGTAATTAAACTGTCTAAATTTTAAGCAAAAGTTTATAGTGTGTAGTATGTAACCATATGGATAATCTCAATTAATCCTCATTAAGATTCTGTGACATAACAGGAATCCCACAGATGCAGAAAGACCTCGTTCTGCTTTCCTCCTCTGATCTTTAATTCCAGTCACTCACATTGACAAAACATAGCTTTTTTCCCTGTGCTCCACAGTGGCTTAGTGTCGCTGAAATGCTGCTCAATCTCAGCATCAGCCAACTTCTGACATTAGTCAGAACTTACTCCTGACAATACTTTATAATGTGTAAGAGTATTAATTTCTCTTACCTTTTTCCTTACGTGATCCTATCTTGGAACGTAGACAATTGATATTGCTCATCTCTAAAGTGCTAAACTGTGGTACTTAATATAGGATGTTTGAACAGTAGTACAATTCTTTCTCTAATTTTTAAAAATTTATTTACTTACTTATTTGATACAGGGTCTTGCTACACAGCTTGCACTTATACAGATCCTCCTCTCTCAGCCTCCTCAGCACTGGGATTACAAGCGTGCACAAGCATACCTCGTTTCAATGGCTGGCATAGTGCACCCGAGGTTCTGGGACTGGCACAGCATGTGGTACTGGGAATCAAACCTGGGTTCCTATGCTTGCCAGGCAGGTACTTAGACTGCTGAGCTACCTCCCCAACCCCAGGAATATAATTATTACAGGGTTTTAATTCTTTCAGGAGATATTTATGTATTCCTAAAAGGGGGTATTCACACATATATTTTGAATATTTTATAAGCAATATCAAGTGATTAAGATGGATTTGTGTAAAAGAACCCCCTAAGAGGCAGCAAAGGGACATGAAGTGTGATGAAAGAACTGAAAATATGGTCCTGTCAAGTTCTGTGAGCCGCTGGGGGCTGATGAAATGTGGGTGAATAGAACTCTTTCTTCCTGTGTGAATGCCCTGCTTCTGACCCAGTCCTGGGCGATATGAATATACTCTGTAACTAACAGTTCTGGAAAACAGTTCCACCACTTTTGAGCAGTGACTCAACTTAAGCTAAAAACTTTAGATTTTGTGATATTTTAATTGATCACAATAGAGTCTAGGAATGCCATGCCCTGGTGAAACTCACTCTCTCTCTCTCTGGTAGATGGACCCTTGCTGTGCTGCGCCCCTGTGGTCATGAAGGGGAGGAACATCACACTTTTGCCCGGGAGTAACAGTACATGTGCCGTCAACCAGCAATGATCTAATTTAACTCCCTGCTTCAAATTCAGTTCAAAGCTTTGTAGCTAAAATTGGGATCATCCTTTCAGGTTAGAGTAGCTGGCTAGTACAGAAGGCAATCATGAATCATGTGGTTTTGCAGCTGATTAAAAAGGATCAAGTGCCCTTTCAGAACGGTTTCCTTGGCTTTATAGACTTTGAAACTGGAGAATGTATAGGAGGAAATAAAAATCTAGTCATGTATTCATACTCAGTCAGTGCCTCCACACGTCCATAAACATCTTCTCTGTCTCAGACCATCCTGCAGTGGTGAATGAGACGCTAGGTCTTCCTGGTATCCAAAGGCATCTCTGGCACACAAGACCTTCTCCACACTCTCAGCAATGGGAAGCATGGTCCGGCCACAGCGCTGCCTGCAAAGGAACCTCATGCACTGGTGAGGCCTTGAATGGATTTACCATGAAGCCAACAGTGAGTGAGCTTGGCTACCCGATGGCTCTGAACTGATCTTTCCACTTTTAAGTCTGCAGTGTTTTGCTGAAACATTGCCACACCCAGGGCTAAGTTTTTTGTTTGTTTGTTTTGTTTGTCTGTATTTTAGGGAAGGATCTACAGGGTGTTCAGGATCTCACTACTAGATCAGCTCTTAGCGATCTGCCTGTTTATAGCCTCCCAAGAGCTGGGGTTACAGGCATGAACCACCACACCCAGTCTCAATTGCCAGCTCAGTGTGCCCCTGGGAGGGGGGGTGGTAGGGCTAGCATGGCAGGCCTGGGGATTGAACCCCTGGCCCCTGCTCCTGCTTGCAGGTGCTTTAATCTGCTGAGTTATTTGGCCTGCCCTGTAGGGTTTTGCTGAAAAAAGACTCCCATTATAGCACCAACCTCAAGCTCCACAGAACCTAAACCCACTTCTAGCAAGAACAAAGTTATGGTAGCATACTGGTGGCTATTCTTGCCCCCAGCCCGGTTCAGAAGTCATCCTTCATGTACAGGGAGAGTACTGAGGTGTGAGCTAGGACTTCTCTGCATTTGGCAGGAGAGAGGTCACTATTTCCCCAACTTGCATATGAGATCGCAGAAAATACTCTGCTTCCATCATGACTATTCTTACATTCAATAACCATACAAGTACAGAATAAAACCTCTAATTAGTTGCTAAGATTTTAAGCAAGTTAAGAAAATCACTTTTTTACGGGGTCAGGGAGATAGCTTAGGGGCACAAGTACCTACCTGGCAAGTACAAGGTCCTGAGTTCGATCCTGGTTTCCGCTTTTATGGGAAATATCTTCACAGTTCATATCATTTAAATTTTATTCTTCTATTGCAAGTTGCCTGCATGCAGTTTTGTTTTTACTTTGTTTTTAGAGAGAGCTAATTGTTTTGTTTTGTTTTAATGTGTTTGGTTGTTGCAGGGCCTCAGTAGGCAATTTGAACTCATAGTGATGAGTTTGTATTCAGCCTCCCTAGCGCTGTGATTACAGGCGAGCACCCTATGCACAGACTCTGTGGCCCACTCAACCAGCCCTGGGGGCGGGACTGGCTCAGCATGTGGCCTGGGGATCAAACCACTGTCCCTGGGCGTGCCTAAGCTTTCCTAAGCAGGTGCTGTAATCGCCTGAGCTCTCACTGGCCTGAGAACTGTTTTTTGTTTTTTAATTAAAAAAAAAAAATTTAGGGAAGGACCTACAAGGTGTTCAGGGTCTCACTACTAGATCAAACTCATAGTGATCCACCTGTTTACAACCTCCCAAGAGCTGGGGTTACAGGTGCACACCACCACAACCAGTCTCAATTGCCTTCTCAGTACACCACTAGGGCAGGGCTAGCATAGCAGACTTGGAGATTGAACCCCTGACCCCTTTGCCGGCTTGCAGATGCTTTGATCCACTAAGTTATTTGGTCAGGCCAAGAACTAATTGTTTGTTTTTTTTTCTTGTTTTCTTGTCTTTTTGAGACAGGGTCTCATTATGCAGTTCAGACTGGCCTTGAGCTCACTTTTGTAGCCCAGGCGGGTCTCGAACTCACACCGATCCTCCTGCCTCAGCCTCCCAAGTGCTGGGATTACAGGTGTGAGCCACCACGCCCGGCAACTAACTGTTTTTTAATTCATATTTTATTGAGACATTTTAGATACACATAATAATCAATTTCATCATAGAGACTTTATACCTGTACATGATATAACTTGTTTTTTTTCCCATTCCCTTCCCTCCCTTCAAAGCCTCCTGCCTTCTCCATATTTAAAAGCTTTGCTTTCATATATTCCTTCTTTTCTTATTTTTTTAACTTTTCCCTTCTTTCCTGTCCCCTGTCTTCCGAGAGAGCTAATTGTCAATGCTTTCATCATTTGTATTTGAATACAGTATTATCAGCTAGAAGTTTTTAAAAATGAGGATGTAAATTTTTATCTACCTTCACATACATCATACATGCAAGCACTGCTTTGATTCTCAAAGGTATTCTCATTTAACTGAAAGAGTGTGAAAGCCAAGGCCACTTTCAAACTATTTTAAAGACCCTTTGGGTGAAATATGCAATGCACTTTTGAAATATGCCGCTGTCACAGCCGCCGTCTGATCAGGCATGGGTGCCAACCTGTGTCTTCCTGCAGTCTGTGCACCCGCTGCTGCCAGGTGGCATTGGCGTCCTTGCAGCATCTTCCTCCTGCTGCCAGGAGGGAATAAAGCTGCCTCTCCCTGGGGAGCTCTCTCTGGTGACTCAAAGAATCTGTCTGCAGGAAAGAGATGGCAGGCGCACTTGGAAATCTGAATTATCGCTCTCATCAGCAAGTTACTTTCTCCGTGGAGCTGAACCTATGACATTGAGACAGTTTGCTTAGATATAGCAGTTACAATTTTGTAATTTACAGAAATACAGAGATTGGTAGTTAGCTGTTGCTGGCTATGTAGGAAGCAGAACATTTTTCTTTGCAAACTTAAGGAAATGAAGAAATGACAGTCAAGGAAGTTACATTAAAACCTTTGGTAATTGCCAGTATATCATCTATGTGAAGGGAGCAGCCAAGGTATCCATGCCGATGATGCTAAGCCAAAAATGTAAAGCAAACAAAAATTAGGTACCAAACATTTCGGCTTCTCTAGTGAACAGTAGGCAATCTTTTCTTTAAGACTAAGAACCGCTCCCCTCCCCACTGGAGAAAAAAAGAAAGCAGGAATACGGAGAGCATCTGTAGGCTAGGGATGCAACTCTGTCTTCAAGCACAGTCAGGGTAGCTGTGCAGAAGAGAGACAAGGATGGCCCAAATGAATCCCTTGTCCTAGGAGCTCCAGTGGGCAGCACGGGTGAGAAAGTTTGTAGGCCATTGCCAGTTTAAAACTTCAAAACTCCCCAAATATCTTCCATCAGAAAGTCACTGCTAATCAGCAAATGTCTGAGCTGGGTTTGTTTTTAGCTTATTTTTGTTTTTCCTTTCAGCACTCAAGACTGATCCGACAACTTCAAAGTGTCACTGAGGCACAATCACAAGCCCACAGTTTGCTTTTTAGCCCAGTGAAAAAAGTTGATGAGATCCTTGTTCAGTTTATATCTTAATATAGTAGGTGTTAGGGTTTGTGTGTAGTTGCCCTCCAAGGCCTGATGCAGTCATGGGGCAGGCTTCTGAAGTTTTTGATTGATTCACAGTCCCAACTCTGGGGTTATTTGTGTAAACATCTGCCCTGGGGTGCATGGCCTGCATACAATATAAGGGAGAGAAAGAGCCCTGTGGCCTTCTGCTCCTTCCTTTTTGCTCTTGCTGCTTTCACTGTTTTCTGTCACCATGAACTCTTTGCCTCTGCCCTGTGCAACTCTGCCTTGCAGCCAGCCGAGTATAGACTGAAACCTTCACAAACTGCAGGCTAAGTAAACCTTTCCTTTCTAAATTCTGGCTGTCAGGTATTTTGTCTCTACAACAAGAGAAAAGTAACCAAGACAGTAGGGCATTGAGGAAGAAATTTTCAATCACTTAAAATTTATCACTTTTTAAAAGAGAAAAAATAAAAACAATGATACAAAATTTCAAAACAAGATAATAGAAAAGTAACAATAATTACTATATTGCTTATTGTTATTTTCAAAGTAGTTGCTCAGATTACAAGACCTACCCAGGAAAAATTGATCAGATGATGTAAGCACAAGCCTTTCTTTTTGATGAATAGAAATTCATAGCATAGCTATATTATCCTTTTCCTCTTCCTTTCTTTATTTTCTCCCTTCCTCTATCCCAGTTTATCTTTTTTCAAGCAGTTTCTTCCCATTTCCCAGTATCTACTGTACCCTTTGGATCTTATTTACTCTGTCACTTTCTTACATTAGGAAGACAATGTGATACCTTCCTAATGCCAGACTGGCTTATCTCACTTATGAGTATGGTCTCAAGCTATATCCATTTCCCAGAAAACTCCCAAGTTTATCTTTCTTTATAGCTGAGTAAGTACTCCACTGCATAAAAATACATCTTTTTCATCCATTCCTCAGTTAATGGCATTTGGGTTGTTTCCAATATTTAGTTATGACACATTGTGCTGTTATAAATATGTATGCATATATATATGTATATATACATATATACATATGTGTATATATACATCCCTATGGTATGATATTTTTAATTCTCTTGGAAAAATACCTAAGAGGGGCATAGTTGGGTCAAATGAGATGGTTTTTTGAGGTGATTCCAGACTGATTTCCACAGTAGTTGCACCAGTCTACACTCCCAACAGTGGAGAAGAGTTGCTTTTCCCCCATAGCCCCTCTAGTGTTATTGGCTGACTTGTTTTTTGTTTTGTTTTGTTTTCAGTACCAGAGATTGAACTCTAGACCCTGCGCTTGCCCAAGCAAGCACTTATTCTATTCTACTGAGCTATCTCTTTGGCTGATTTCTTGATGACAGCAATTCTTTTTGGGTTAAGATGGAATCTCAGTGTTGTTTTTAAGTTTAATAATTGATGATGTTGAACTTTTCTTCATGTATCTATTTACCATTTATATTTCTTCATCTGAGAAGTGCATATTCATCTCAGATGTCCACTTTTGGACTGAATCTCAAAATTTGGGGGTTTGATTTCTATTTTCTCTTTAAATCTTTTATGTGTTTGTTCATTTATTACAGGATCTCATTAAGCAGCTCAGACTCATAGTGATCCTCCCATTTCAACCTCCACAGTGCTGGGATTACAGATCTGTGACACCACACCCAGTTTCAGTGGCATTCACAGCATGCCCCATGGCCCAGGGCCAGCACAACAACATGGTGCTGGCGATCGAATCCTGATTTTTGAGCTTTCCAGGCAGGTATTGAGACTGCTGATTTCTTTTCATTCTTTATATGTTCTAGATAGAAGTCCTTTGTCTATCTGAGATACACTATTATTTTTTCCCACTTTGTGAGTTGTCTTTGAACCCTGTTGGTGATTTCTTTTTTAAAATTTATTATTTATTTATTTATTTATTTATTTATTTATTTATTTATTTATTTATGTTATGGTCGGCTCAACTTGCCCTGGGGGTGGGGATGGTGCAGCATGTGGTGTCAGGGATCAAACCACGGTCCTTGCGGTTGCCTAATCTTGTCTAAGCAGCTGCTTTAGAAGGCTGAGCCATCTCGCTGGCCCCAATGATTTCTTTTGATGCACAAAAGTTTTTTATTAATTGCAAATAAATACACAAAGGAAATTTTCGACATCTTTGGTCATTCAAGAAATGTAAAATAAAATCACTCACGGGAAGAAGGATAGTCTCAGATTCCATCTCACTCAGAAAGAATGGCTATCATGATGAAGTCAACCAATAACAAATGCTGGAGGGGCTGTGGGGAAAACGAAACCCTTCTCAACTGTTGTTGGGAGTGTAGACTGGTACAGTCACTGTGAAAATCAGTGCGGAGATTCTTCAAAAACCTAGAATTAGAGGTTCTGTTCAACCCAGCTATTTCAGTCTTTGATACTTTTCTAGAGGAATGGAAAACACCATACCACAGCTACATATGTGCAGCCATGTTTATAGCAGCACAATTTGTCATAGCTAAGTCTTGGAAACAACTCAAATACCCATCATCTGGGAAATGGATAAAAAAGGTTTTTAATACAGTGGAGTATTAGTTAGCTATAAAAAGATAAGCTTAAAAAAAGATAAACTCAAGGCTTTTATAGGTAAATGGACTTGAGAATGTATGCATAAGTGAAATAAATCACACCTGTATACATGAACATCATATTGCCTCCCTAGTGTAAGAACCTGAAAGAGGAAACAAATCTGAAAGGTACAATAGACACAATGAAAGGGAAAGAAACTGTTCAAACATAAGTAACAACTGAGATGAGGGAAAGGAGAAAAGAAAGCAAGAAGGAAGGTAAAAAGAAGTATATATGTATATACACAAGACAGCTTGGATAATTGTACGGCCTATTTCAGCTGGTCTACCGTAAAGAAAAGTTGACATTTTTTTTTTTTCTTGTCTTGCTTTTTCTTTTTTCCTAGCTTTTTAAAAATCAATTTTGCATGTTTATATCTGTTAATCTGAACAACTAATTTGAAGGCAACATTATGAACTACAACAACCATTGTTGAATTCCTATCATTTTGCTTGGTGAAATTCTGTATTGTTTCTGATTTTTACTATATTTTTATACTCTTTAAAAAATACATTTAAAAACTTTAAAATTCTTTTAAGATGAGACCCTAGTTGTTAATTATTTGGAATTTTTCCTGTGTAGTTTGGCTTTCATTCATGAAGTTTCTGCCTATATTTATGTCTTTGGGATTTCTACCCACTTTTCTCTTCCAGTAGATTTAGTGCTTCTGTTTTAATATTTAGATCTTTCACCCCATTTTGACTTAATTATTTGGAATTTTTCCTGTGTAGTTTGGCTTTCATTCATGAAGTTTCTGCCTATATTTATGTCTTTGGGATTTCTACCCACTTTTCTCTTCCAGTAGATTTAGTGCTTCTGTTTTAATATTTAGATCTTTCACCCCATTTTGACTTAAGTTTAGTAAATGGTGGTAGACATGAATCTAGCTTAAGTCCTCAGCATCCAGACAGCCAGTTTTTCCAGCACCATTTATGAAAAAGACTATCCTTCTTCCCGTAAATGTGTTTGACTACTTTGTCAATAATAAGGTAGCTGAGTGTTTGTAGTTGTGTCTTCATCTTCTAACTTGTTCCATTAATATTCAGGTCTATTTTTCTACCGATACTATGCTAGTTTTATCACAGTACATTTATAGTATAGCTTCAAGTCAGAGATTGTAATGTGTCCTGCCTTGCCTTTGTTGCTCAGGATTGCTTTTGTTATTCTATGCCTCTTGTAGTTCTAAAAGAATTTTAAGAATCTTTCCTCTAGTTCTGTGAGGTATGTTAATGGGATTTTGATGAAGATTGTATTAAAGCTGTACAATATATTTTGGGACTTTATCCATTCTCACTATGTTGGCTCTTCCTCCCTTTCCAAGAGCAAAGAATATCTTTCCATTTTCTGATGTCTTTTTTGATGTTCTTTTTTTAGGGTGTTGTAATTTTGGCTGTGCAGATCTTTTACATCCTTTTTAAATTTTTGTTTATTTATTTATTTATTTATTTTTGGTACAGGGTCTCACTATGCAGCTCCAACTCACAGTGATCCTCCTGTTTTCAGTCTCCCCAGCACTAGGATGACAGGTGTGTGCCACCATGCCCAGAATCTGTCAACAGCCTAGTACTCCCAGGGTTGGGGCTGTCATGTCATGTGGTCTTGGGAATCAAATCCAAGTTCCTGCACTTGCCTACGCCAGTGATTAGTCGGCTGAGCTATCTCACCAGCCCTAGTATTTTAATTTTAGATGATATTGTGAAGAGTGTGATTTCTCTGTTTGTTGCTTGTGTACCGAAATGCTATTGATTTTTGAGTGTTGACTTTGTATCCAGCTACACTACTAAATTTAGTTATTAAATCTAAAAGTCTTTTGGTGGAGTTTCTGGAGTGCTCTATGCAGAGTATTCCGTCATCTGGAAATAATGATCATTTCAGTTCTTGCCTTCCTATCATTATTCCATTTATTTATCTTTCTTCTCTAATTGCTCAGTCTAATGTTTCTAGAACTACACTTAATAGGAGTGGCAATAGTGGACATCCTTGTCTTGTTCCTGAATTTAGAGTGAAAGCTTAAAGTTTTTGTCCATTTAGTATGATGTTGGCTCTTGGTTGGCCATAGATGACGTTTATCAAATTGAGATAAAGATCATCTATTTCAATTTTCTGAAGAGTTTTTATCATAAATGAGTCCTGAACTTTGTCAAAAGCTTTTCTGCATCTATTATTGACATGATCATGTGACTTTTCCCCTTTACCTCTGTTATAATGGTGTATTACATTTATTGATTATGCATATTGAACCATCTCTGCTACCTTGGAATCTCATTTTGTGTATAATCTTCTTGATGATCGGCTGCATTCTGTTTACTAGTATCTTGTTGATGATTTTTGCATCTGTATTTATTAGGGCAATTGGCCTAAAGTTCTCCTTTTTGGGTGAATCTTTCTCTTATTTTAGAACCAGGGTAGTAGTTTCCTCCAGGAATGACTTAAGGAATGTTGCTTTCCTCTTGATTAAAGAGTTTGAGGAGTATTAGCATTAAATCTTCTCTAAATTTCTTGTAGAACTCAGCTATGAATCCATCAGGACCTTGTCTTTCCTTGTTAGTAGTTATTTTTTTTTTACAAATAAATAGCACGAGTTTAATAATGGATTATACATTGTAAATAAGTTATTTATAAGCTTAAATGAATACAATAGTAAAACTTGTCTAAAATAAAAATGGAGAAGAATTTACAGAGCAATCATGTGTTTACTTTGTGCCACAATCAAGAAACATATTCATATAATTAGAATTCTCAAAGTAGAAAGGGGTAGGCAATAAATGTTTAAGGATTTAAAATCTCTAAATTAGTTGAAATTTCCAAGAAAAGTGAACCTTTTCCACAAGAAATATAAATAAAATCATACCAGGATACACAAAAGTGAAATTTTCCAAAGATAATTATAAAGAAAAAATCATTAAAGCATATATAATATGTAAATTATAATATATATTATACATATATAATATATATAGCTATGGAGGAGCAAAACTTTTTGAGTATGTTATTTTTATTTTTTATTTTTAAATTTATTTTTATTCATATTAATGTGAAAGCAACAGCAAAGAGACAATTTCACAACAGGTTAGAAGGCCATATACAATAATTAATACATTGTATATTGTTGTGTTCATCACAGTTGTTCAGAGTACAAGATGCAACCATGATTTTGTATATAAACATCATTAATGTAGATATTCCCCTCACTGCACAAAGAGAAAGTAGCTGTATAGTCCAATAATCCATAAAAGCAGTGGATTATCAACTCATCTGGCATTATCGGAAACTGTTGACTTCAGGCTTTTATTACTCAGTATATTAATATGGCTTTCTTTTTCATACATTGAGGTTAGACTTTTCTGTTGGATGGTTAAAGCCAAGATAAAGCAAAGCCTATATTAAAAAAAGAAAATGGAACTTTTATATCTGACAAGATCAGTTAGGCCCCCTCATGATTGATCTTGAAACTACATACAGCAGTTTGCACAACTTTTGTCAGTGTCAGCCATCTGGATGAATCACGGCCACTGCTTGAACAATTATGGAGGAGCAAAATTAAATAGCATCTTATTCCACATTAGGAAAAAAAAGAGCAAGTGAGTAAAAAATGAGACCAATTAATTCAAAGGACCAAAAGAAATAAATTTGTCCTCCTTGAAGTTAACACTTAGCAAATATACCTCTGAAAACTAAAAGTAAAATATTTTCCAGTTATACAAACTCAAAATATTCTATTATCTCCAGACATAGCATATAGAAATAGCAAAGACCATAATACAGAAGGCAAGAGAAATTGCTGTATGGTGCTGGATAAAGAATAAAGAGCTCTCAAAATGGTAGTTATGCAGGACTATGTAAAATATCATTATATTAGATGAACCCATTTAAAAGGTCATTGAAAATTTCTACAAAGCACTATCAATCTTATGTCATATATATATATATATATATATATATATATATATATATATATATATATATATATATATATATATATATATATATATATATATATATATATGGTGTGTGTGTGTGTGTGTGTGTCTGTGACTGTGTAAAAGACAAGGAAGAAGTAATATCAAGTCAATAGAGGTCCAACCATATAGCTCAGTGGATTAAAGTGCCTGCAACCAGGCGCAGGGGGGCGCTAGTGGTCAAACCCCAGGCCTGTGGTGTGGGCCCCATGACTCCTTGCCCCTAGGCAAGCTGAGACGGCAATTGAGACTGGGCATGGTGGCGCATGCCTGTAGTCCCAGCTCTTGGGAGGCTATGAACAGATGGATCACTATGGGTTCAATCTAGTAGTAAGACCTTGAAAACCCTACAGATCCTTCCCTAAAATACAAAAAAAAAAAAGTCAATAGAGAATGGAAATATAATTTTTAAAGTTCCTAATACTAGGAGAAAATATCATACCATGACTTATAAGTAAATTGCAAGTAATAGATACAGTATAAATCATAAAACAAAAATTTAAATTAAATAACATTCAGAAAATTAATTAAATATTAATTAGACTTTAAATTGAATATTTCAAAACAATGTCCTAAAATTGATATTAAATCACGAGTCCAACTAAGAGGCCAGAATATTATACATCATATGTATGAATCTGTGATCAATTCAGAGTACTTACATAGCATTTGAAAAGTCTAATATATACAAAAATATCAACTAAGAAAAAGTTTTCATGATAGTAAAGAATTACTAAGAATAAAACATAACAGAGACGTCTCAGTCCGCTCCCCTGAAAATTCCGGGCAGCCCGCCAGATGTTTCGGTCCACTTGCCTGAACATTCCGACGCACCCGCCAGACATCCCAGTCTGCTCGCCTGAGGTCTCCAACCCACTCGCATGAGTATTCCGACCCCACCCGCCAGGTTAGACCTACTCAGGCCCATGGTGAAAGCAGCCGACCCAGAAACTAGGTCCAACATGTGACTCAGATCTTCAGCCAGATACAAGCATAGCCTATCCAGCATCAGGCCCACCACCTGGGTCAGACCTCAGGCTTGATGCAAGCTTAGCCTACCCAGCAGCGAGGCCCCCCAGTCCTACAGGTCACTGCTATACAGAATGATACAGACAAGGAGCAAAATGCAATCTCAGGCCCGAAACCACCTGTAACAGATACAAGAGATACTACCCTACAAGAAAATGAGAATCATGTGGATTAAATCTCTGAACCAATAGCTTCTGAGGTAGACAGACAAGCAGACAAGTGCAAAAACATATAGAGCAACTCAGATCAGAGATAACATGTCAAGTAAAAAAAAGAAATGCATGAAAAAATAGACTCTGAACTGGAAAAACAACTGCAGAAACATATAGAGGAAACCAGGGCAGAAATAACCACTGAAGTTAAAAAAGGATTGTCTAAAGTAATAGCATCTACAGTAGAGGAACAACTACAGAAATGTAGAGAGGAGAACAGAGCAGAAATAATCTCCTAATTAGAGAGAGAGAAGATAACTATAATGAGAGACTTTACTACTATTAATGAAGATATTAATAAAAAAATTAGAGGAGAATAGAAAAATGATGGACTCCCTGAGTGAACAATATAAGAAAGAAATAGATCGCATGAAACAGTTTGAAAGAGATATACAAGAAACTAAAATCTCAATCACAGTTGGCAAAAACGTATGAATCAAAGTGAAGATAGAATCTCAGATCTAGAAGACATGGTCGCAGCTAGTGAAAAATAAGAAAGGATCTCTTAAAAACAACTAAGATGCAGGAAAAAAATAATTCAACACCTGCAAGATGATGCAAAAATGAACAATGTGAGATTAATAGGAATCAGTGAGAAAGAAGGAGTCAATACAAAGGATATAAAAAGAATATGGACAGAAGTAATAGCAGAAAACTTCCTAAATATGAAAAAAAAAAAATTGGACATACAGCTAACTGAACCATAAGAACCCCAAGAATAAAACATAACATAAATACTGGAATGGTAAATACATGACCAGCACTTCTAAATTCTAGTGTGTCTTGGAAATGGACAGTGTTCATGATTCTTACTGGTGGCCAGGTATCACTTGTGGGAATAAAATACTGCTATTTGCTTGATATCCACCCTGTAGACTAAGACAGAATCATGACCCATAAGGTGCAGGAGAAGTTCATTGGTAGAATGTGTTGATGGAAATATTTTGCTGCTATATTGAAAAGTACAATTGATTCAACCCAGCAACCAGGCCCAGTATGTGAGGTAGACTGCCCTGGGCCCACTGGAAACTCATTCAACTGAGAAACAAATCCCGGCATGTGAGTGGACTTCATCCATCAGACAGGTCCAGTGTAGAAAACAGCCATAGAACTTCCTGTAGAGAGACTAGAGACAAGACCCATCCAATGATGCAGGAGCAGAACATCTTGCCAGAGTGACACAGCAGGTTCACCTCCAGGGCTGCAGCACGAAGAAGCGGAGCTTAGCAGCCAGACCTGAGCCACACCCACCTGATCAAGTTTGAACTTGGTAGATCCAAATCTGGTGCTAAGGTAAGAACTGTACCAAAGCTCTGCACCAAAGGTCAGAAGGCCGGGCTATACCAAATGACAAAGAGAAGGAGCAAAATGCACGCTCAGGCCCTGAGACCACCCAGAACAAATGCAGGAGACAATAGCATAGAAGAAATTCGAAATCACACACTGGAAATCTCTGAAATAATAGCATCTGAAGTAAAGAAAGAACGGCAGAAAGGTACAAAGGAAATCAGACCAGAAATAATTCCCAAAATAAAAAAAGAAATAATACCAATAATAAAATAAGTACTAAGTGCTTCTAAAGAAGATTTTGATAAAACAAATAGAAGAGAATAGAAATATGATGGAATCCTGGAATGAGCAGTATAGGAAAGTAATAGAATGTATGAAGCAGATTCAAAGTGCTATATAGGAACTTAAAACCTCAGTCACAAGCTTGCAAAAACATTTCAGTGAAAGTGAAAATAGACTTTCAGACCTTAAAGACACCATTACAGCTAGTGAAAAGGTAAGAAAAGATCTCTTAATAACAAGTAGGATGGGGCCAGTGAGATGGCTCAGCAGTCTAAAGCACCTGCTTTGGAATGCTTAGGCGGCCTCAGAGACCTCCGTTTGATTCCCAGCGCCACATACTGTGCCATCCCTGCCCCTAGGGCCGCCTGAGCCAGCCATAAAGGAAAAATAAATAAATAAGTAAATAAAATCTAGGGTACAAGAAAAAATAATTCAATATCTGCAAGATGATGCAAAGATGAACAATGGAAGTCTAATAGGTATCAATGAAAAAGAAAGAGTTTGTACAAATGATATAAAAAGAATATGGACAGAAGTAATAGCAGAAAACTTCCCAAATACGGTTAAACAATTTGACATTCGTGTAACTGAAGCATGTAGAAATCCAAAGAACATCAACCCAATTAAGACCACACCCAGACGTGTAAGAATCAAGATCCCAGAAATTCAGCACAGGAACATTTTAATACTAAAAGCTGCTAGAGAAAAGAAACAAATCACATTTAATGGGAAAAAAACTCATTAGAATAATAGTAGATTTATCTTTGCAAACTATCAAGTAAGTCAAGAAGAGCATGAAGCAAAGAACTTCAAGTCTTGCAAAACTCTTTCAAGTTCAATGGAGAAGTGAAATACTTCCAGAACAAAGAACAACTAAAGAATTACATGATGACAAACCCAACCCTAAGCAGTTTACTGAAATATATTCTAGAGAGGGATTAAAATGGCCATAACTCCATGAAGGAGAATGGAAAGAACCCACCAAATAGGGTAAGTAAGCACAGGAGAAAAAGAGGTAAACAAAAGCAGTCTTTCAACTATTCTTTTGTATACAACAGCCCAATATGTCCATCAGTATATTCTACTAATGCACATCTCCTGCACTCTATGGGTCATTATTCTGTCTGGGTCTCCAGGGTGGATATCAAGGAAATAGCAGTATCTCAGTCCAAGTGACACCTGACCACCAGTAAGCATCATGGACACTGTCCATGCCCACTCTGTGCAATATCCTATCCCCAAACTGTTAGAAGTTCTGGACATATACTTGCCATTCCAATATTTATGTTATGTTTTATTCTTAGTAATTCTTTACTACCATCAAAACTTTTTCTTAGTTGATATCTTTGTATATATTAACCTATTCAAATATTATACGAGTACTCTGAATTGACTATAGACTTGTACATGTAATACACAACATTCTGGCCTCTAATTGGACTTAAAATTTTATTTGTATTTTGGAATGTTGTTTTGAAATATTTAATTTAATTTTAATTAATATTTAAATAATTTTCTGAAGATTGTTTAATTATACTTTTTGTTTTATCATTCATATTGTATCTTTGACTTACAATCTACTTATGGCATGGTATAACATTTTCTTCTAGTATTAGAAACTTTAAAAAGAAAAACAAATATATATATATATATACACATATATGTATATATATATATACATATATGTATATATATATATATACATATATGTATATATATATACATATATGTATATATATATATATATATATGACTTAGGATAGCTATACAGCTATTTTGTCTTAGTTCATTGAGAATAAAAGTTTGTACTAATATTGCTTAGACAAGGTATCAGGTCTGCATCTTGTCCTCTGAATAACTACTATAAAGACAACAATATACATGGTATTAATTATTGTAACTATCCTACTAACTTGTTTTGAAACTGTTTCATTGCTCTTTTATCTTTTTTCTCATTAAAATGGATAAAAAAGAAAAGAATAATTGACAGACTGCAGATGTATACCTTTTTCTCCTATGATTAATTCTGTACTCTATTTGGTGGATTCTTTGTGTTCTCATTCATGGAGTTGTTATCATTTTTATCCCTGTGTAGAATATCTTTTAGAAGTCTATGTAGGGTTGGTGTTTTTTTTCATCATGAAATTCTTTAGTTGTTCTTTGTCACGGAAGTATTTCACGTCTCCATTAAACGTGAAAGAGTTTTTTAGGATATATCAGTCTGCGTTTGAATTTCCTGTAAGACTTGCAGTACTTTGTTCCATGTTCTTCTTGTCTTGATGGTTTGTAAAGATAAATCTATTGTTATTTAATGGATTTTCCTTTAAATGTGATCTGCCTTTTCTCTAGAAGCTTTTAATATTATAATGTTACCGTGCTGAATTTCTGGGATCTTGATTCTTATATGTGTGGGTGTGGTTTTAATTGGGCTGTTGTTATTTGGAGTTTTATATGTTTCGGTTACCTGGATGTCAGATTGTTTCCCCATATTTGGGAAGTTTCATGCTATTACTTCTGTCCATATTCCTTTTATTTTTATTTGTATTGACTCCTTCTTTCTTATTGGTGCCTATTAGTCTTCCATTGTTTATCTTTGCATCATCTTGCAGATGTTGAACTTTTTTTCTTGGATCCTAGTTGTTTTTAAGAGATCTTCTCACCTTTTACTAGCTGCAGTGGTCACTTCAAGGTCAGAAAGTCTATGTTCACTTTCATTCGAATGGTTTTGCCAACTTGTGATTGAGGTTTTAATTTCTTGTATAACACATTTTTTGTTTTGTTTTGTTTTTGTATTTTAGTGAAAAGTCTACAGGGTGTTCAGGGTCTCACTACTAGAGCAGACTCATAGTGATCTGCCTATTTACAGCCTCCCAAGAGCTGGAATTACAGGTGCACACCACCATTCCCAGTCTCAATTGTCATCTCAGTGCACCTTGGTGCCAGCAATGACAAAGCAAGCCCGGGGATCGAGCCCTATGCCTGTGCACCTGCTTGCAGGTGCTTTAATCCACTGAGCTATTAGCTAGCCCTCTGTATAGAGCTTTGAATCTGTTTCATGCATTACATGTCTTCCCTATACTGCTCATTCAAGGACTGCATCATTTTTGTATTTTCTATTTTTTATATTAATGTCTTCTTTAGAAGCATTTAGTACTTTTTTCATTATAGTTATTATTTCTTTTGTTTTACTTTACAAATTATTTATGATCTGATTTCCTCCATACTTTTCTGCAGTTGTTTCTTTGCTTCTAGTGCTGTTATTTCAGAGATTTCAGGTGTGTGATTTCCAATTTCTTCTATGCTATTGTCTTCTGTATTTGTTCTGGGCAGGCTTGGGTTCTGAGAGTACATTTTGCACCTTCTCTTTGTCATTTTGCATATCCTGGCCTTCTGACCTTTGTTGCAGAGCTTTGGTAGAGTTCTTTTGTTAGTGCTAAGTCCATATCTATGAAATTCAAACTCATCCAGGTGGGTGTTGCTTGAGTGTGGCTGCTGTGCGTCACTTCTTCCTGCTATAGCCTGCTATGCACAGTGAACATGTTGTGCTGCTCTGGCAAGATGTTCTGCTCCTGGATCAGCTGGGTAGGTCTCACCTTGATCGTCTCTACAGGGAGTTCTGCTGCAAGTTCCATGCCAGGTCTGACTAATGAATGAAGTTTAACTCATATTCTGGTCCAGGGTGCTAAGTCAAATGAGTTTCTGGCATGTTCCAGGTGGTCCCACTCAGAGGCCAGGCCTGGAGGCTGGGTCTAATAAATCTGTTGATAAGCTTTTAATTATGTTTTCAATCTCATTAACGGATAACAAGTTATTAAAATTTTTTATATCTTCTTGACTGAGTTTTGGTGATTCATATATATATATATGTAGGAATTTGTCCTTTTCTTCTGTGTTCTCCATCTTATGAGAGTAAAGATTTTTCAAGTGGGTACTCATTTGCTGGATTTACACAAGACTTTTGGTGGTTTCACTCTTTTGTTTTCTCCATGAATGAATTTTGGTCTTTCTTTTCATTTTTTGATATAGTTGGCTAAGGGTTTCACAAATTTTATTTGTTCTCTCGAAGCATCAATTCGTTGATGCATTAATTCCTTATATTATAGTTCATCTTTTTAATTTTAATGAAAAGAAATATCAATGAGACTGTTTCACACCAGGTTAGTAGGACAGTTCCAATAATTAATACATTGTATGTTGTTGTCTTTGTAGTATTTGATCAGAGTACAAGATGCAGACTTGGTATTTTGTATAAACACTTTTAGTACAAATCTTTGTTGTTTAAATAAAAGATCTATATCTATATTTATATTTTTATCTATACCTGTATCTATATCTATATCTATATCTATATCTATATCTATATCTATCTATATATGTAGTCCAATAGTCTATAATAGTAGTGGGTTAGTCTCCATTGTATTAATTTCTGCTGTGATCTCTTTCATTTCTTCCCTTGTGTGGGCCTTAAGCTTGTTTTTTTTTTTTTCTTTTTTCTAGAAGCTTGAAGTATAACATTAGGGTTATTTATGTTCATTCTATTTTCCTCATGTGAGAATTTATCACTATAAATTTCCCTCTTAGGAATAATTTCATTGCATAGCATAATTTCCAATATGTTATATCTGCTTCCTTATTTAGTTGTAGATATTATTTAATTTTATCTGTAACCCATTTGTTGTTTACAAGGGTACTATGCAATTTACATGTGGTTATGGAACTTTTTCAGTTTCTTTTGTCATTAACTTCCAATATCATTATATTATAGTCAGATAAATGCATGGCATAATTTCAATTCCTTTCCATTTACTTCAGCTGTTCTGTGTTCTAATCTATTTTAGAGAATGTTGTGTGTGCAGCTGAGAAGAATATGTATTCTGATGATGTTGGATGGAACACTGAAAACACCTACTAAGTTCATTTGTTCACAGATTTGGTTTAGTTGTTTTTCTTTGCTGATTTTCTATATAGTTGATCTGTCTTTTTGTCATAATGTGAGATTAAGTTCTGTTGTTATAACTGCAACTGTTTGATTTTTATGCTTATTAATAATTATATAGTTGCGTACTCCCATATTTGGGTGTCCGTACATATTTATAATTGCTCTCTCTTCCCCCTTAACTTTTCCCCTAACAAGTAGGTAGTGACCATCTTTATCTCTTTTGATCATTCTTAGTCTCAGTTTCACATTGTCTTCAAACAGAATAGCTACCCCGTTTTTTTTTCTGTATTCATATTGTGTAGAAAATTGTTTTCTGTCCTTTGATTACCAGTCTATGAGGTTTTTGAAAAAATTAAATATTTTCTTGTACACAGTGTATTGTTGGACTTTATTTCCTAACCCATTCTGCCCGTCTTTTTTTATTGGTGAATTGAGGCCATATACATTGATGATTATAACTGGTATTATTGACATCTTTGCCATGTAATTTTTCTGTTGTTGGTTTCTTCTGTCTTTTGCCCTTTCTTTACTTGCTTGCCTTGCTGGCTGGACTTATTTTGTTGTGTTTCATGGAGCTGTAGTCCTCCTTAACTCTTTTTATACTGTCCTTCAGAAAATTTTCTAATGCTGGTTTGATAGTGATGAATTTTATATGTTCCTTGTCATGAAAGTATCTTATTTATCCATTAATTTTGAAGGATAATTTTGCAAGATTCATCTGTCTGGGTTGGAAGTTGTTGCTTTTTTCCAGGTCTTGAAATACTTTATTCCAAGATCTCCTTGATTTGAGGGCTTGTGTTGAGAAGACTGCCATGATTCTGATGAACTTTCCTTAATAGATGATCTGTTTCTTTTCTCTAGCATTGTTTAACATTTTGCTTTTGTGCTGAATTTCCAATCTTGCTTATTATGTCTGGGTATAGATTTATTTTGTTCCTGTTTTTTTGGAGTTCTTTATTTATTTGTATGCCAAATTATTTTCCATGACTGGAATGCTTTCTGGTATTATTTCTGTGAATCTTTTTTTTTT